>JASANE010009613.1:0-112417 GCA_030248225.1 Trileptium ribeirensis | reverse complement strand
TGTATTATTCATTGTTGCCATTACTGTATACCTTATAGTACCATTTCCCATTTCACTGCTATCAAGATATACTATTGTAACATTACGATTTATTGTTACTATTACTGCAAACCTTTCTTTACCATTTACTGTCGCTGTAACAACACACCTAAGTGTACAAGTCATTGTTATAATGCCCTTTTGCTGCCGCTGTTGAACAACTTTCCGCTGTATCCACGCTAACTATTGTTATAATAGTATGAACTATTGATTGAATATGCCCGTAGTTATCTATTATATAACCACGCGACAGTATGTACCCTTGTTGTCGCATATTTTTTATACCATATTGTATCAACTGTTGGTAATTCCATTATGATTATTGATATTTGTGTAGGCCATGCGAAATTCGCATGACTATTGCCCGTTTCTAAGTATATCAATAAGTTGTAACTCCTTGGCCGTATGCCTAGGTTAGTTCGCTAGCACCCGATTTCCCGTTTTTGGTTTGAATCTTAGCATGTTGGGTATCAAAATGCTCGGCTGGAGGAGCCGAGTCCGAATCCGGGGCCCGTACTGCATCCCGCATCTATTTGAGGGAGGGGGACCCTCTTTCATGACCCGCTCTCGTGTTTATTTTCCGCCGCCTTGCTTGTACAGATGTCTGCCTGCCCGTATATATATATTTGTATATATATGCCTGCGATTATAATAAATACAAATTAATTTAATATTAAAATTGAATTAATATATTTTTCAAGTAAATAAAGTTGGTTAAATAAGTATTATATTAAAGTTGTAGTTAGTAATATATTAAGTAAACAAAGTGGTAGCAAGAAACATTGAACAATATTCAACTTATCCCGAAGGCGCATCTCAGCGTCTGTTCTCAAGCTTCCATACTTGGGTGCTTTTTCGAACACTCAAGAAATAGATCATAAGACAAACAAATCTTAAGAAAGCCTTTCTCGACATCGAATTTCGCATCGTCTTTAAAACTGGCAAAAGATTGCGTTATTGGTTTGGTTTGCAACTTGCAATATACCCCAGTGCAGATTATACCCGCTATTCTTAGCATATACTATATATTACATTTGGTAGCGTTTTTCGTTTCCCATGTAGTAGGCTTTGTTCTCAGTGCTTTCAACAGCGTCTGATTAAATTTAATCCATTTTACCATCTTCGCGGTTGTGTTTTTTACTATTAAAAGCATATATACATCGGCATGAACGAGTAAGTATACATCATTGGTAGCATTTTCATCGTTTCCCGCTGAATACTTAGTGATTTCATCGGTCCTTTCTTTTTACCGTTTATTCAGCTTGGTTTTGTTTTAATACTTACATCACACAAGCATGTTCATTTCGGGTTTTTACTAAAATAAACCTAGTTTGAGTGAATTCCCAAACAAAGGTGCAGTTCATGGCACTCAGCCCACAAAATTTACAACCAACTGATTTCTGTTCAATTCCCAAGCGGCATTATTTCTGAACTGAGGGCCCAATGTGGCAGTTTTGTAGTTGTTCTGCATAAAGCAACCAAAAAGTCTTAAATTAAAATTGCTAAATGTGCAGCCCATAGCAATTTTTCACAATATATTATCCCTTGAAAATATAATTACATCAAATTTTATTAAGGTCAAGCCCACTGCTATCATTGGCAATTTCGACATTTAGTCACGTATTGTTAACAAAGTATTACAGAAAGAACTAAATAAACACTAAAAATGGAGCAACTTTCGTTTGAGATATAGCAGTACCTCCAGTAAAAATATTAGGTGTGTCATACAGTATAGAGATGGGTACATCATTTCAACGTAAATCACTGGCTGTCTGAAGAAAATGGAGTTGCAACAAAGGCAGAAGCACCAATGCAAGCTCAGCCACCCTAGAGGGATGTTAGCAACCAACAGCAGAAATGACTCTAATATCAATTGTGTGTTCAATGTCTGATGTGGCATTATCTGACTAGGATAACCTAGTATTGGATAAAAGTCTCCATTTCGTTCAACTTATTGCAAAATTGACAGGCTGCACGTGTATGCTAGGTTGGCATTTTTACTACTTCTTTGCCGTAGGGCAGAAATAACGGATATTAAATTCGATATCAACAATATAATTCGAAGCACCTTGGATACTGCTCTTAACAATTTTTTGCAAAGCTATCAAATTAGCAATTTTTTTAAAACAAATGGTTTCTATCAAAAATCTATCTAATAATCATGATATAGTCGCATTTCCCCAGATAAAGGCAATGGTGTTGTGATCACGAACAGGTCTGATTATCTGACCAAACTGCATACAGTACTTAATGACAAGCCGCATTTTCGTATTTCTAATTCTCAAAACGCTTATTTAACTACGATCAAATCTGAAAGTCTCGTTCAAAAATTCTTGCAGAAACTTTATAAGCAACGGTGCATTTCATAATTGCAATGCCGTCTATTCTGTATAGCAGTCCCAAGGTGCACAACGCTTATACGCCGTTACGATCGACCTTTTCATGCATAAAATCAGCCGCCCACAGCTTAACTCAGATTATTGTGCCAATTCTCGACCCGATAACACGAAATGAATATACGTTAAGTTAATTCACGTTTGCTAACGAAATCAGAACTAAAAACATCAATGATAAATTCCTGAGTAGTTATAATGTGTCGAGCCCTTTTACTAAAGTTCTGATCAGTGAAACATTGCGCTTTGTCGAGGAGGTATTCAGAAACAACGAAATCGCACCTCCGATTACACTAAACGATCTTCTTCAGGCAATCAAATTATGTGTACAAAACATGCATTTTTTATTAAATAACACAATATTTGAACAAATAGATGGTGTTGCCATGGGATGTCCGTTAGGACAAACTCTGGCTAACATATTCATGCGTAAATCAGAAATCATCTGATTACAAATTGTCTATTAAGCTTTCGTCCATTGGTGTGCAAAAGATACGTCGATGACACCTTTGCAATTTTTGAAAATCAAGTTACAGCTAACCAATTTTTACGGTTTATCAACAGCAGACATGGCTCCATCAAATTCACAATGACCACAGAATCGGAAAATGCGATCTCATTTCTGGATATTAAAATAACGAAAACCAATAATGGTCACACTACAGCGATCTTCCGTAAATCTTCGTTCACAGGTTTGCTACTCAAATATGACTCCTTCATTATCTAGTTGTAAAATTGGACTTATTGAACGTCTGTTGTACAGAGCATTTCAAGCCGGCTCCAATTTTAACATAATTCACTTGGAGATTCGTTTTTACATAAACCATAGCTACTGTTATCGATAAGTGGATAGCTAAGCGCGATCGCTCCCAAACCGAGCAAGTGGTAGCAAATAGTACTGAACAAAATCCACCTTACCCGAAGATGAATCTCAACGTTTGTTTGTTCTCAAGTTTCCATACTTAGGTGAATTTTCAAACATACTTCAGAAATCATTGCCTATCTTAGGTCCTCTGTTGTATATAAGTACTCTTGTTTTGCTTGTGAAACGGTGTAGGTCGGTAATCCATATCGTCACTTTGTAACAAGAATCTCGGAGCATACTGAAGTATCGGCCCGTACAGGGATAAAAATTAACAAAACACAGTTAACCAATTCGATCATGAATCATCAATTCAATTTCATTCAGACACTCAGTAGCTAACCAAACTCAACCGAATAACGATGATTTTTTTCAGTGTTGTACAAATGAATGATACTAGTCCCAATAACGATGCTTTACTCCGCATTTTGGAAAATCTAATTATCAGGCAAAAGATCCCGAAGTTGAACGAAATCAGTGCATTAAAGCAGCTCATACTGTTTCCTAATTGATTTTTAAACATTTAGCGTAATTTCAATGTTTTGTTATACTTGATGCTAATATATATATATATATATAAATATATAAATAAATATATATATATATATATATATATATATATATATATATATATATATATATATATATATATATATATATATATATATATATATATATATATATATATATATATATATACATATATAGGCCTGGCTGCTGGCCAAAATAACTAGGTGGAACTAGAATAGGGAATAGTGGTATGATCTTTTTGGCCTGTGGGCAAGTGACGGAGCCAATCTCCCTGGGGACCTCAAAAGTAGTACAGCTTAGACTACGTACGCAGCCCATCCGACAAGATCAGAACACATCCTGTAATGCGCTCCTGCGGCTTGCTAAGATTTGCAGCTTCTTGGGACCGACCGATAAAAATGAATCAATTAAGTCCGCCCTTGAGGTTACGATGGCCACTGCGTTTTGGAAGTGCGTAATACAGCAACGTCAGGTCAGTTACACATAGAAGCCGTTAAAACTCATTTAAATAAGTTAAGTATTTAACTCCACTGAGCTCGTGGAAATAAAGATGGTCCCAGTGTGTATGATTACTTAAGCAGTACTTCAGAGAGCTCAACTGTAGTGCGCGAGCAAACTTAAGGTGACCAGGCAATCATCTTATTATGTCATTACCGATATTGAATCGCAAACCCTTGTGCCGGAAAATTTCATTCGAAACCCAACCGAAAACTGTCAAAAACTAATTCAAGTGCCAGAAATTATACTTTGTGTTCGAACAGAATTTCAGCGATTTCAATTTGTAGAAATTTTGTTCCCTAATGCATCATCATTTAAAGTTGGATTATACAGTGTTCGCGAACAAATTTAATGCACAATTACAATCAAATTGACCAAATTCAGTTCTCAAATTTGGGTATTTTGCTTCAATTTTCGCGAACACAAAATGGTTAGATTTCAATCGCGAGCGCTGTGTTCGCGAACAGATTTATGCCGAATTTCAATTGACCAAAAAGTGTTCCGTAATAACTTTTATCCAAAAATACAAAATAGGATGGTTGGAGGGGTCACCTTAAGTTTACTCACGCATAGCGCTCTTCACTTTCGATCGAGGACTAGTTAAGTACCATAATAGACAGTTTCAGAAATTGCACATAGGGCGAACCAATTAACACTTCTGACGACCCGTATATAGCGTTTCTACACTGGGCTACTAATAATTACGGTAGGGCTAAGACTCTTCTTTGCGCAGTTAGATTAAAATTTTACACTCGTTTAAATAGGCATCAATAGGATCCCTGGGTTCCCAAACTTTACCTAGGTTAAGTTATTAGGATATCAAGGTACATTTCGGGTGAATCTTATTTCCAGACTTAATGAGATGGGCTGAGTCAACGTCCCATCCGCTCAACAAATTTCTACCATAAACTAAGCGACGAATAGAGAAGCTTCTTAGTGGTTCCGAATTCAACCTTCATTACGTCTATTTATTCCAAAGTCAAATTACTAGTGCAGAATTTGTTTAGACACTTCAACCTCAAACTTGAGTATTATTCGCACCGTATCAACTAGAACATCATTTGGCCAAGTTACTGCTTAGCAAATGAACCATAGCTTCGAGGACTATTTTTGGTCTACGAATCACTGATTCGTACCATGGTCGCGATTTAATCTACAATTATTATCTCTGCAAAAGCTGAATTACGACAACATTTAATACCGGCTATTACCTGGCGTTAACGACCGTAGCACCTTATAGTAGGCGACACATCAACGCCCCTATCGCGATAGTAAGAAATCCACCCTTAGAGTTTAGGTTAAAACGTCAAAAGACCCGCAAAACCTTCTATCCTAAAAGTTAATAACTGTAATCTATCCTTTGGAGCGATAAAATTTAGGAAGAAAATGACTGCCATATAAAATGGTACTCGATATTTCATTCCTCGGAATTCTTGCAGTACATTGTGAGAAGCCGTGCTTTTCGTTAGAAACGGAGAGTAAAATTAAACGTCAATCGTAAAATTGTACAAATTAACACAAATTTCTCAGATAATAGTAAATATTGTCTTCTCCACGGTTGATACTCTAGGCATTATGTACAAAACGCGTGGAGATATTTCTTAGGGGATAATACTTTTAAGAAAACCTTAACTGTTAGAAATTCGGTCCCAATCATTTACCGGAACCTGCACACCAAAAACTAGGATATCCGGACTGCACGAGTGTAACTTTTTAAACGGCCGTGTACAAAATATTTGAGCCACAAATTGGCCAATTTTAAGCACAAAATATAGATATATGAAGACCTTAGTTTCGAAACATGCTAAGTGCTCATTTGTCACTTTCGAGATAAATATCATAGAGTGATTTTTATTGCAGTCTTTTTCATAACTTGGAGTATCCACATTTTTTATGGCTAAGAATATAGCTAAAGGCGTTGCATCACTGCTACTTTCATTATAATAGCACAATTGTTTAGCTTTTTACGATAGCAAGCTACCACAATCACTTAGCATGTTTGAGAACTAGAAATGGTCAGTTCAGGTAAGATCACAATATGCTAAGAACATGTTAAATTCCAAAGAGCGTATATATTACCTGTGATAAACAAAATAACCACCACTACAAACAAAACCAATATTCATGGTACACACTAACACAATACCACCTGTATTAAAAGCATAATTTAGTAAAATTTAACACTTAACTGTTTTCCAAATAACCACGTCTAGTCAGGCATCGTCATTACTATTTTCGTCTTCCTCTGGTTCAAGGGACTCGTAGAACGGTTTATCGATACGGCGAACAAACTTAATTTGATGTTGAATGTCTCTCCACTTTTGTGGCTTTATTTTTCGGTGAGCAGCGATGCGATATTTAGATACATTTACATCAGGAACGGCACCAGTTCTGGTCCCTAGCGTATCTACGATTTTCCAATCTTCATTGTCATCCAATGACAAACGGTATTTATAGTAATCGGTATGATCGATACGGAGCCACCTGATGTCCTTGAACGGCACCTTTTCTTTGTTTCTCCCCTTCATACGTCGATACAGTCCCATCGCACTTGAAAGCTGCTTTAGGTCAATTACGCTGCCGGCGACATTGGTCACTTGAAACGGATTTCGCACCTGCGCTTCTCGAATAATAGATCTATATCGTTCCGCTGAATAAATATTTTCGCAACGTCTAATTTTCTTTTCCACGTGGCCAAAGTCGCGGTCGCTGTCAAGGTATGAATGACCGACCACCGGAAACTTGTGGTCAATGACAGCGAAGCGTTCTGTTTTAACTAAATAAATCCAGAGTGTCAGTATGAAGAAATTTTTGTTTTGACCCCCACAGGAGTCCGACCAAGCAATAAGATGCTTACAATCTTCGAAACCGGGTTCCTCGCTGAACGCTAATACGCACGAGCCAACTTCATTACTACCTTTTCCATGTTGGTTTTCAGTCCAACTGTACATGTATCCTTTGCCCTCAGAACAACTTTTTGAAATGGCGTGAACCCCGAAATTATAAAACCACAGTTGTCTTAAATAAAAAGCTTTATTGGTAGTAAGTCGGGGGAGAGGTAAAGTTTTTTGGAGATCAAAAGTAATAAAAAGGAAACCATCTTGTTCCCTGCACATAGTGCGGTCGCTAGACATGACATTTAGTGCCATGTTTGCCTCGATTTTATGCTGCTCCCATCCCGGGGCCCTTATGTCGCAGACTGCACAAGTGTCACTTCGGGGACTACCAAAGCCTAGATTAAACTCGGTAACGAAAATGTGACGGTAGTACGATTCCTTAACCGTTGGCTTGTTTTCTTTCAGTCGTTCCTGATTGAATGCGCCATACATTTCTGCTATTGACAATTCGCTGCTCAAGTAGCGACGATTAGGGTTTTTGTAGCGGGAATAATGGCTGCTTTCAGAAGGGAAACTGGAAATATGCTCAATGACGGCTTGCTTTAGCTCATCCGGCAACTGATTATGCGCACGGGGCCGAGGAATGTCGTCAGCAGTCAGGTTATTCAATCGGTCGCGATTGGGGTTACATATTAACTCACGGATACGCTCTAGACGCATTTTGCTAATCCCGTGCAATTTGCAGAGAGCTGTTTGACATACTGAGTGCTGTGTACCATTGATATTGATTTGATACTGAAACGAACAAGTTTTGTCTTTACTTGCCCCTTTCTTTCGTCGTATTGGTTTTTCACGCCTTTTAAGACAGGCTTCCAGAAATGCGTCTTTTGCAGCGCGATCTTTCTTGCTGTAAAAATTATTGAACGTTGCTCGGCGCGCATCTTCCTTAATCGTTGAATTGCATTTATAACGACACTCTTTATTACCACATATATTTATTCCAACTGCTGGATTTTTTGCTTCAACACGCATTTTCACACTATTCGTATGCGCGATGCCGGCATGATAAGCTGCCTTGCGCAAACTCTTCTTCCACTGAGTAGGGTTTCGTGTTCTTTTGCGTGATTTGTTGTGAAATCGGCCTCCATGTTGCTCATCATTCTGTGAACTAGGTCCAGGAAGCGGGCTGCTGTTATTTGGTATATGTGGGTGCTTGGATGTATTATCGATGATCGCCGGCGCTGTCGCTATACGCAATTCAGGCAATTCCTGTTGTGGTAACCTTTCAGGAACAGTGGCCGATTCACTGTCAGTACTGTTAAAGGACTCGTCCATTGGTTGAAAATCGGGATCCTGGTGGTGGCTATCGACGCTATCGTCGGAGATGTGACCTTCTTCATCGTTACAAATCGCCAACAGTTTTTTCTTTCTAGCCGCCTCCTGTTTCAATTCTCTGCGTATTATTTCCTGCGCTGGAGGGATACCACGGCGCTTTGAGAGCGGTGATGCTTTCGATAGGTTATCTGGCATTTGTACCGACGAGGAAAAGTTCAATCTATCGCTCGCTGTTAGGCATTCAGTAACAGAATGTTCCAAAATGTCTAATATTTCAGACATAACCGCGTTCGCCACGGATTCACAATGTCGATGTAGATAAGGATCTGCCTGAGCAAGTGCGTCCAAAATCGCTTTATGAATATTGTCGCGACAAAATAAAAACTTGTTGACTACGGCAACCGCCTCTAGTCTTCCATGAGTAGCAGAATACAAAATACAGTGTTCCAGTGCGTCCACAAATTTGGCTTTCTTTGACTTTACAATCCACGCTGCATTGTTATCATGAAAAGCAATCATGTTGTTAGGACGGACAAAGGCTCTGTTGTCCTCCCCAAAGAAGTATACGCAAACATCATCGGCACGTTGTTTTCGTCCACGAAATCCTTCCTGGGTCGAGACTACTGCTGGCCACCACGTTTTTTGCCATAAGACCCAAACGTAATCGTCAATTTTGAACATTTAGGTATTATTATATATTTAGTATGTATATATATTTGCTACCTTATTTTGCTACTTATATTTTAGTACTTATTTAGTTTGATTTATTTAATAATTAAATTTAAAATAAATCTAAAAATATGCAAAGCTACAATGGTTGGAGGAATTGAGAGAACAATGGCGTTAAAGTATGTTGCGTACATCTTGCTCTATCAACAGAATTCTTATATATTGTTTTATCGAAGTACTGCTTTAAATCGACATTGTCAGATAAACTTATATGAATCACGAAATCAGAAATGTTTGTACAAAAACAATGCTATTCGGTCAGCATCTTACTCTTGGTTCAGTACTGTTGGATAATACTAGTCGATTTTAAACTATTCGATCAATGCGGTGTTGTTTACTCTTCCATGCACACGACAGAAACAGTGGCTCATTTGCTATTGTTAACACTACACCGCATACAGATACGTAAAGAGGTCGCATACTGGTAGGTACAGATAGAACTTTAACTAAAAAATTTGAGTAACAAAATTGTTAAATTTTGATTTGCCCGATTTTGGTTCCAAGGTTAATTTAAATTCAGAAATGTTCCAAAAAGCATTCAGAATGACGGCAAATAGCTTTGCATATAGTTATTATATTTAGGGTATTTTAGTTGTTTAAAAGTTAGTAAGGGTGTTATTTATTAATATTTCGGAGTATCACGACATTTGATTGGCGCAACGTCCGGTCCACGACAGCCATTGTCCTAAAAATACAGAAAAGTGGATTATTTCTTGTGGTAGCCAAATCAGCTACAACATCTCGTATACTCGTTTGTAGCACTTGGCACAATATGCAAAGTACATCGCAGTAATTATTGCAACATGCTAAGTGCACACTTGGCATGATATGGTTTTACTTCCACACAACCACAACATGCTAAGAAGTGATGTGTGTACTTTGCATGTTGCGCTCGCGAAAATGGCTGATTAAGTGCACTTAACATCAACTAGCTTTCTATATCACACTAACCAGTTGGCGCAGCGCTTAGCATGTTACGGAATTGAAAAGAGGGTGAAAATTTCAACTCAACGGTGTCACTAACTCAATTTTGAAAAATATGGCACTTAGCATGTTCTAGAACTAAGCTCTTCATATATTCTCGTTATTATCTTTGTTGAGCGACGATGATGTTACTGAAGGCGAATCATTCGCGACCCCACAAAAATCATCTTTAGCGTACGTCAAATACACCATATTCTCTCCATGTTCCCTCCGTCTCGGTAACAAAATCTTTGTTCCATGCTATTCGCAGTGAACTTGTGCCGTACCGGCACGTTTATCTAGTCGTACTAGGTATGTTAAGTCCCGATGATCTGGTCTCGGATAAGCTTGAGTAGAGCCGAATAAACACAGCCGTCGAACAAAAAACACCAGACCAGTAACGCCAACCCGCTCTGCGCTTTCATCAAAAAATGCGCCAACTCACCTCGTCGATAACAATCGTAGCTGCTCTTGAGCTGCCGCCAAACCTTCCCATGCCTTGACAGTTTCAAAGTCAGGACTTCCACCAGCAGCTGCTGTGTTGAGCGGAATTCGAAGGTTCTTGTGGAATTGGTCGAAAATATCGCACCATTTGGCGTCACTTTGAATCACAGCACCATCGGTAGGTTGCAAATGTGTGTCTTTTGTGAACGTAAAACTGAAAAATTGTCGCTGATGAAAAATAAGTAAAACACTATACGTATTTTCTGCCAAGACATGCAATAACCATTTGCTTAGCGAAAAATGCTAAATACATTTCATCAGCGGGAAATGATGACTCGGGCATTAATGTTGCAGCACATGAATGATGTCGGGAAAACTGAAAAAATTGGAAATATTAACAAATTTTATTATTTTATGTCTTTATGAAAGGACACAATATTATCACCTATTGAAGCTGCAGTTATACTAAGTTATAACCAATGCTAGCTAAAGCCCCAAATTATAAAATGGGCTACCAAAATAAAAATCGTCAGTTTCCGCTGGCCTCTCCATAGAGGAAGAGTAGGGCCCAGGATTTTCGGCCTCCTCCAGGATTTAGGCGGCTGCTCGAAGGTAAAATTTGGATCACCCCAGGTCAACCCACAGAACCTCCCAGATATTTTCAGGGCACACCAAAAATGATCGTCCTCAAAGAAAAAATTCACAATCAAACCCAATATCTATGACGAAATTCTAGGTAAAATGAAGTTTGGCCGTAGAAATACACATTTTGATTACTTAAACAATAAATAAGCAACAACAAAGACGATATAAATGTAAATGCTTGAAAACCACAAAAATTAGAAACATAGATCTCCAATTCACTTGGGGGTACTATCTTCTCTAGGTAACCCTGGGGGGGGGGGGAATTCGCAAAGGTATTTCCAATTCCCTCAAGTTAGAACTAGGTGCACCAGCTTAAAACCCCGTTAAAATAATTTTGGTCCAGTGAAGAGGTCAGTTCCGATAGTATTATAATTATTATGCAGAATTATAAATTGTTGGAACGAACGCGGCAAACATCAAAACTTTCGAATTCATATCACGAAGGCCGCAAAAGTAATCTTTACAACAATAAATTTATCATAAAATGTATAATTCGTTGCGCACTCTAAAAACACCACCATCAGTTCATTAATTGCATAAACACTAATACTGACTTATTGCCGTAAATACAACATGATGTCACAAATCTCTGTTTTGCGTTAATAAACTTATGCTGGCCCAACCAACCAACCTGTTCTGTCTCTTAACCAATGTCAAATAACCGATGTCTCTTACGATGAAAAAATGCTGAACAATTTTGCACAATTAGATTATTCTGTGTTCGCGAACAATGTTAATGTAATAGTGACGTCATCAATAAATCGATTCTACAGACAATTTCTTGGTGCTGGCAGACAAAACCCGCTTAATTCAAATTCGACAACGTACACTCTCAAAAATTTCGGTACTTTTAGTTAACGTAAATTATAATCAGAGAGTAACGTCTTGGTGAACTGTTTTACACGAATTTCTGTTGGCCAAAAAGTGTAACAGAAACAAGTTACATACTATACGAAACTACAAAATAGGATGGATCGTGGGGTCGTCTTAAGATCACTCGCGCATTTTAGCTGCAAATTAAACTAGTATAGCGGCTAGTTCGCTGAAAATTTAATCAAGACCTTTGGCTGATACCATTTGGGCAGAAGAGAGTGTGAGAGTAGATTTTGCTCAAAACTGCACCCGTCACCATGCAGTAAAACCGCTCAAGCTTTGACGTTTAATCTAATTGTGTAACAGCTCGCAACACTATATCAGCACTGCTGCACGACAGTAGCTAGTTACTGAAAGAGTATTAGCAAAAGAAGCATCCTTTCCACAATAACACTCACACGTTTCCTTTCGACTGAAACAACTGAGGTTCTGTATTTGTGCTACCATCAGCGTTCCGTGCCAAAACACCAGACACCTTTAGCTTGTCGGATAAGCTGCCACTAAACGAGCCAGTGAGAGTATCGCCATTAGCATAAGTTAGTGTTCCCTAAAAACTTCGATTGCACAATGTTTTATACTGGGAGTTTATACAGAACTTTGACGTACGTACAGTCATGGACAAAATTAACTGCACAAAACACGCATGCAAATCCACTTGCGTGCATGTGCGTTTAAACACGTTAGCGTGAGCGTCTGTTTAAATGCGTTTGCGAGCGTTTGGGTTTAACCGCACTTCCGTGCGTTTGCGTGTTCAATTCATTCTGTCTACAGTAATGATTACATCTACAAACTACCTAGAACCAATTCCGCTTAAAACAAATTTTTAAATATTAAAATAAACTTTGGGACTGAAAAATCCGCTAGGTCCTCTATAATCCATGCGATGCCTTTAATTAATATAACATTACCTCAAATTTAAGCAAAACAGATTCGGGAACGCTCCCAAATTTCGATCAGAAAAAATTAGATTAGAATAGGTAAGCAAAGGTAGAACCGCCCTACACCATCGTTAAACTTTACATCTAGCATATTTGTCGCGATAGTGCATGTATAAACAGATTTTCTCCGATATACAAGCTTAAACATCATCACAGCTACCAACAGTCTGCTAAAGACTAAGTTTTAATGTTAAAGTATTCGTAATTTTTAAAAGTAACCGCTGTACATGTACCAAACTGTAAACTCATTGAGATTTTATTCGGTCCTTTATTGATAGTTCCCACCCAAATCAAATTTCGTCAGCACTAAACACACAGAGTTTGGTACCAATCAGGTCAATAGTCAAGTACTATGTACCATATTCCTGACAAAATTTACGAGTTTTTCGCTCATGACAAAACTTTTGTAGGTTTTCAAGAACCATGGTCTCCCAGATTAATTAGATAGATGTTCCCAACCGTCGAATTATGGCTTAGAAAACAAAACAATGACCCTAGCTGATTTTTTTCTCGCATTAACAGGTTTAAATTACTCTGTTTTTCTCACAATTTGCTTTCTCGAGATTCCTCAACAGCATCATGGCAGCTAACAATAACACCCATAATAAATTAGCCGTGTCTATGAAAGGATAAAAAGGATTTTTACAGCATAAAGGGACCCTCAACAACCCTCGGTTTGTAATAACAGAAATTCAATAACTCCATCTCTCGGCGATAAAAACTGTATATGACAATAGTGCTGTTGGAATAGGCAGTGCCGTTTCGAAATACGATTGCGCATAACTACGCTTTCATGAGTATTCCATGAGGGAAGCGCAACGACATTTATGCCGAAAACTTAAACCGCTATCGTAGCTTTTCCATCTGTTATATCATATCAACGTGCTGTTACAAACCGGCAAAAAAAGCAAGTTGTGGGCATATAACTTTAAATAATCGCTTTCACTTCGTTAATCCAACCCCGTTGCTCATACACAGAGAGTAGTGTCAAAGCCGTGGCACGCAAATGCGGAATAAACGACACTATTATACCGAAATAACATTTGGTATATTCATACTTTTAAAAATTCATACGGCAACGGCGTTTAGTATGCAATACCCACAAGCCATTTCACAAGATACTTATAGAAATCGCAGCATTTTGGTTCGACGCTATAGCTTATAATTTCAAGGTTATTAAAACAGCACACCTAAGAGTTCATATAGCTATTTCGAATAAGTGAAATAGCGGGATATTAAGAAAATTATTATAGTACCAAATAGCAGGTAATGTTGTCCGTTAAAAATTCGAACAACGACAAAAGGCTGCATTTCATTTAAGTCTATTGATCAATTATCTATTTTCCATATTGATGAAATAAAGGCAGGCGGTGTAACCGCAAAAACCCTTAATTTTTGCCTTGCACTTGAATAAACATAATAATCTTACACGTGTTAGCAATGAATTGAATTAAAAAAGTCATTTTTTAAATTTAATTTGTTTTGCTTTTTCTTAAAACGTCTAGTAGATACGAATGGTGTTCTTTTAGAGCTAAACACGGAGAGAGTAGCCGTTATTTTAACGGTCACCGCAAAATAATAACATAACCACTATCGTTATGTCTTTAGAAGTACCAATTCGACACGATTATGCGCAGCTGCTTAACACCGCTATAATAATTTCTTTAATTTAGTATTTTCAAAATTATATATTAAAGAAAGATTATGTTTCTCAAAAAATTGCCGTAGTTATACACCATAAAAACTTGATCTTTTAATAAGTTTATACTACTTCAATAATTATATAGTCGTGTTTAGCATAACTCAGAGTTGTGTTATTTACAATATTTACATATCAAAATTGATAACTTTCATTTAATAACTAATTATGTTAGCAAAGCTACACTCGAGCGTTACGTACAGTGTGCTTTTAAATATACCACACAATATCGACCTTACGAGAAAATTGTTTCATTTATACAAAATCTATACCTTAAAACGCAATCCAATTGAATATAATTAATTTTCCACATTCACAGACAATTCCGTCCATAAATTACAGTCCATCAAAAATTATTATATTTCGGGTGAACTTTTTGAATAATTATACTCCACATCATACCGTTGATAATCGGATATATAGTGCGAAACTATAATCGATTTTTAAGGTGTGACCGGAAGAGTCATAAGTGCTTAAAAGCGTCTCGAACACCTACCTTGCCACAGCATGAATGGATTCCGTCGAACTCTCCGTCGTACATGACTTGATCGGTGCCAATCATGATGCCTTTCTGAAATACATAAATAAATGCCTGGCGGCGTTCGTGTCAGAAAACGTCAACAATGTGTAATTTATTGGCGGACTGCTATTGTGTTATTATGGAAAATTCTACCGTTTTTGAGCCCCATAAATTTTACAATACCTAAGAGTGCATAAATTAGGGAAGCCTGGTGAACTCTTGGGAACCTATCGAAGGTCGATACATCTGGGGTGCTCCAAATTTGGAAAAGCCAAATAGCTATTACGAATCGATGAAAGTCTTTACATTTTACAACTACCGACTGTGTTTACACCACCATATTATTTACAATGAATATGGCAAAATCGAGTCTCAAATATATATGCCACGTAATTATTTCACAATGGATTTTTTAATTTTATAGCCTTTGAGCACAACAACAAAGGTACATATGGACACCTTCAAACTATAAGCTCAAAATTTGATTAGAAATTTAAACAATTTTTTCACAATAAGTATAATCTGAAAGCGAACACAGATAAAATTTTTGTAGATTATTTAAGCCACTGAAGGACAAAGAACATAATATCTAGAAGAAATTTGAGCTCAACATTTAACTGAACAGTACAAAAAAATTGAAATATCGCGATTATCCACATTCTTCAATCACAAATTACAGTCAAGTTCTGATCAAAAATTGAAATCAAATTTCGTGCTGACCGTTTAAGGTAGAACACATCTTTAGTCAATTTATAATAATGAAAATATTTCAATATAAACAAACCAGCACAACATTATTCTATCTATTTCTAGCTGAAAGTCTGAAAATGTGCACGCACTTTAGTTAATATCTATTATGAAAATGTTTTAATATACGCGGTTGTTTGAAGTGGCGCAAGGTATTTTAGTTCTGTTTACCATACGCGGTCCACTAATATCAAGCAGATAAATTGTAATCTCGAACGATCAATGTTTATATAATGCTTTGTGAATACGCAACTAGAGTCAAGCACATTTTTATAAAACATACAGCTCTTAGAAAACGACTGAAAGATTATATTGCATAAACTCAATGGTAATTATAGCGTGAATTCCACGGTTTAAACCAAACCCACACCAGCTGATACTTCTGTCAACGTTTATTATGATCATGCCTTGGACAGTGGTTATTGCAGAAAGAGAATTCAAAGCAATAGCCGCATATATCAAAATATTTAGAATGGTTCGCTATAAGACCATAATAAGCGCCACTATCCAGTATAACGAACACGAAACGCTATGGCATAGTTAAAGTGATATTTCACTTTCTTAAAACTTGTAGATGTCCCACAAGCACAATCCTTCGCAGTCAAAACTATAATCTAATGTCACTACTTTATGGATCAATGTCGTTTTACGGCAATAATAAACGTAGAGTGTTATAGATCACAATAATTTGTAATTTGCCTGACCGAATTAATAGAAAAACTTAAAACAGAGCTTAATCCTATTTTATTTTATTTTCGGCCTGCTATCTAAGAGACGTATCTATTCCTCGAAAAGTTAACTAGTCGGTAGTGGAACTACATTTGTGAGCGGAGCTTGGGTTGTGGCATTACGAATGTACTCAATTTTATGTTCTTGTAACTACATTGCATAGGGCATAGGGCTTTATCATTGGTAGAAATATTATATTTGAATTCTTCGACCCCAAAAAAACCTATAATGGTATGATCGAAACGATTCTATTTCAATAAATAACACAAATATTGCAAAATTCTCTATTTTAGCTGCATAAAATTAACTAATTAGCTAATTACTAATTAACCACTCAAAATTTTTTAATCCCAAATATCAGGTGCACACTCTGACTTGATAGGCTTTCAAACAAAAAAAGTTTTTTAAAATCGGTTCAGTGGTTCTTGAGATCCGCCTGACCGAACGAACGAACGGACATCGACCTTTCTACTCACAGACAGAAAATAAAAACGCTTCGCTCGGCTTCGCCGAGCTCCGCTCAACGATGCAAAGACAAGTTCAAGTCATACCGAACTGAACAGCTAATAATCTCGCAATTTTTAAAAAATATATCCTTTACACAAAAGAGATAAAGCACTCGAAAGTCTAAAAATGATAATATGTCAAATATCAATACGTTTGGTGCTACTCAACAACAGCCTCTGAATATTTTTCAAAAGTCAAATTAATATTATCAAATACCACTTCAGAATAATATCGTGTATAATGTAAACAGCCCTACTTTAATATTGGAAGATTTTACTTTATGAAACATTACGTAATTTTACTGGGATGTCTTCCGTTTCACCTCCAAGAATTTGTTCTAGTCAGTGGAAATAAACCTAAATATCCACGTCTACACTACTACTTCCGCAGGACATCCCGTATCTGTCTAAGCTAAAAAATTTTCACCCGTTTTTAAGAGTTTGTTAACAAAGCACAGTTAGGTCGATGTTTGTAGCAGCTGGCATTTAGAAATCTTCGGTATAATATGCCAAAATGTTATGTTGGAATTGAAACGGTCCAACTTGATAAACATAATACAATATAGATTATAGAAGTACTTAGCTGTAAGCATAGCTAATATAAATTGCGTGAAGCACCAGCCAGTGGGCTTGTAACCTTTGTAACCTGTCTACATTGGAGAAAAGTAACATTTCTGCAAAGCAGTCAGAAACTGCCTTCGTGGCAACGAACTGTGTGTATCGAAACTTTGCGGGAAGTATCACATTTTGTCTCATTTATTGCATTCTAATCAAAAAATCTTCATCATCTAACTGATGGCCGCTGGTTGTTCAACGATAGCCTGAACAATGTCTCTGGCCAAAGACCAGAAAATTATAGTGTACCTTTTTATTTGCTTTTAGAACCAATATATATACCAACAATTTCAAATTTTCTATGGAATGACAAGTAACGAACGTGTGTCTAGTACAAGGAGGCGATTGGAGACTGACCAAAATTTTTTAGTCTAAGTTTAGGCTACATGCGTTACAAGAACATTCAATTTGAGGCAGTTTCTTGCAAGCCTGTACAGCGGAAGGAATTTTTCCATTGGAATCCAAAAATCCGTCATCTTGATGAATAATTAAATATTTTAGCTTCCTCAGCCTCTTCAAAGTTTCATAGAGGCAATAATGTCATCGCAATACATAAAGTTTAACGTAAAATATATTTTTAATACATTTTATATCCACGGCGCCTTCATTTCGTCCATCTGTTACACTATATATAAGTTTCAAAGACCAGGTTCCGGTTCCGGTTTAAATGGACGGTTCTGGTATATGTACACCTCAAGTGTTCAACCCCTTTTTAACTATCTGTTGCAGTTTTCCTCGGCATTTCTTTATTAGTGTAAGAGCTTCACGTAGCCTATTAAGCACGCATTACCTAAAGTTATATTTTTCCGCTAAATCATGGTTCTTTTTCCATGCCTGTAAAGGGCGTTTTTACTCTTAGTATTATGTCATTTTTCGCAGGAACCGGGCAAAAATCTGATTTTCGGGCACAAAAACATCGAGCGTGTATGCGTTATAGCACTGTTACTGCACCAATTTTACAGATAAAGCCATCAAACCAGGTCAAAATAATGATCAAAGCATATACAAATGAAATGCCGAAGCCCTTTTTTATATCTGGCCGCGTTATCGAGTTATGCCCCGAAACGGAAAAAATTGCAATCAGCATCCCTATACTTTGTACATCACATGTGTAAAAAAATAAATATTTTTGAACCAATCTAGCGCTACAGAAATAACCACTGGACCATATCGCCCACTTTTTTTAAACCTTCGATATGAAAAGATTTAAATCAAAGGCATGGAGACAGTCTTATCTCGATTACGCAGTTTTGAGCGAAGTCAAAAATCAAAACCGTAAACTCTTCAAATGGTGTGTATACGCACACCTGTAAAGATATCGAAAAAACAAAAATGTGCCGAACGGGTGCCCCTAAAACCTATATACCAAAACGCACCCACCGGAAACTTATCACTAAACCGCTAGGTCCGACTGGAAAAATATATGAAAAAGATGGAATCCCTTTAATATGTAGAAGGAACACCACTGTAAATTATGGTTTGTCTTCGTTTGACTCACAAATCCCTTGTCAGGGGTTTGTGATTTCTCTCCGAAATATCTTTATTAAATTTAGTCATTTATAATATGATTCAATATTTATACAAAAACACGACAATACTGTTGCATATCTACAAAAGCACGCTACGGGCTGATTGACCAAAACTAACCGAAAATCGGCCCCGTTCAAACGTTCCAGCGTAGTAAACACCATCAAGCGTTACTAATACTCCAGCGCCGTGATAAAAGTCATGTTCCCACATTCCAAGATATTTTTCCCCTAAAAATATCGACACGGTATCAAATTTTGCAACCGCAAAAATACAGTAATTATTGCGATCATTAAAAGAAAAAATTATTAAATCCTATAACTCGAGCAAACCAAAAACTATAAATTAATTTAGCAGTTTGCAATACTGAAGCTTAACGCTAATATGCCATCGAATATGTTACGGAAATGTTGGTAAATGTTACTGAACTGAACGTATTCCACAATTATACGACAAGGAAGAATACTACAATTTACTACTTATGCGTAAATGAACATTTTCAGAAATTAAAAACCAATATTTTTATAGTATACCCTGTCATCTAAATAGTACTCTCGACGGCCAATTTATCAATGTAGTACAGCATCATTCCACTACCACTGAATTCAAAAGCATATAAACCCAAATACTAACAATGTTAACAAAGCTTAGATAACAGAAAATGAATTCTGAGTGCAGTGAGCGACACCAGTGAAAAGAAAATTCTTACAAAGCCGTATAACGGTGAAATTTGACAACGTCCGTTATCGTGTTTTAGGGTGACAAAAATAACTCAACTTTAGTTCGCGAATTGATTTGCGCGATAGCTCATTTTAAAGCTTGAAATATCTATTTGTGCGCTGGTATATAATAATGAACGTCACTGGTATCATTTTATAGACAATTCATCCAGTATTATATCTGCACATTGTTGCTGGTATTGCCATTATTTTCGCTGCAGGTTTGGGTCTAAGTGGGTTTTTAATGGACGCATGAGACAAATGAAAATTGCAGTATTTTAGTACCCAATTGATTTATATTTGATATGCCGTTATTGATCTCACTTTATAAAGCAATCCATTATCTACTGCCCTTTCCACAGGACGAATATTTTACCTGAGGTTTTGAAGCAGTGGGCTCCTAGCTCCAACCTGGGGGTGCTGTGTTAACTGGAAATACCCAGAGGCATTTCTTTCAACCTGCCTGGTGAAAACCCGTACCAGTCAGGTTAGTTGTGGTTTTATAATGCATTTATCGTGTTCTTAAAAAATTTACAACAATAATTTACCTTTGCTTTTGTTGCACATTTATTATTTAATTACTGAAAATGCGCAATTCTGCAGACCGCTCTTCATTTCGCTTTTGATTTTGTCGTAAATATTGAGTTTTATTATAAGCGTTTCTGGTTAAAACGATCATTCTTGGTGTGACCTGAAAATACCTGAAAGTGCAGGAGGGTTGACCAGGGGAAACCAAAATTTACTTGATGGCATGACCTGGGAGGAGTCGTCGAACCCCTGGGGAGCGCGAAAATCCTGGTGGCACCTTCCACCGTTGTGGAAAGGCCAGCTCTATGTTGCAAAAGCTGTGTTGCTATATGGTTCATAAAGGTTTTAAATGGACATGATGATGGACATGACATTACTTCAGTGATGGAAAACAACAAATCTAGACCAGCACATGACCATGGAGTTGGCAAGAACGTTACTTCATTTGCAATAGTATATCGTACTATTCAGGTAACAATTGAGTAACCAATTAAAACAGTTGGAAATGTTTTTTCTTGCCGAATTATGTCTAAAATTTCCCCCAATTTATTTTTCCATTTTCCATTCGCTTTCCCGCCCCAGTATGGATGGAATGTGTTTTCAACCAGTTTTCGGGGCTTTGTTGCTTTCAGCAGGTGGAATAAATCTTTGTTTTGGAAAAATTTTGCGCTAACGACAGAAAGCTATGTTGCAAAAGCTGTGTTGCTATATGGTTCATAAAGGTTTTTAAATGGACATGATACCCAAAATTCACGAAAATGACTCCGAAAACACTCGATCTTTATGGCAGTTTAAATCTCAAGTTGTAGAGCGGTTCGTCCGCCTTCCATACATTCGCACGTTGTGTACTGCTACTGTCATTACGCTACACAGTTAGGTCAATACTGTTTTGAATGGTAGCGTAGTCAAAAACCCAAAACACAAAAACGGCAATATCTTCGTAACCGCTCAAGGGTTACTATTGGTGATTTTGTAGAGTAACTTATCCTCCATGGACGTACGCACTATACGTTGCAGTAAGGGACATATCTTCAACCATTCAAGCAACACGGCTGACATTCGGATCATTTTATATGTAAATGCTCAATATAGCACTGGACGTCTATCTAAATTACACAGTCAGCACTCAGGATTCACTACCTTGGCGATAAGACAAGCTATTAGTTATGGCTCTTACGAACAGCCGACATGGACACAAAATCTAAGGTTACCAAATTATTGATATTTAGATCGACCAAGCGTAATGAAGCCCAATCCCGCGTTTAAAGTCGAAATCAATCTAATCTTAGGTCTAAACACCTGGCCTGTCCACAGCCCTCCGAAAAGTGGGGGGACTTCGGGGGGCCCCATGTTCATTCTCGGGGGAAATTTCAAAGTGGGGGGATAAATTTTGCTTAAAAATACAAAATATTTCCATATTTTCATGCATTTTTACTACTGTGAACGTACTTTCAAGCTAAAACCAATATTTTAGCATTATAAATAGTGGTAATTACTGTTTAAAAAACAACTTGCAAACAAAGAACATAAATTTTCAGACATAAAAAAATTTTGGAATTAGTTGAACATGGGGGGTTTCGGCCGAGTGGTGGCGGGGCGGACATGGGGGAAAATCTCACGAACATGGGGGGATTTGGAAAGTGGGGGGGTCCATGGCAGGCCAGAACACAAAATAGATACCAGCTTAACTGAAGGAAATTCGTAGTCAACGCTCAAGCACCAAGCGAACCTCATTTATGGAGTAACACGCAAACAATATAATAAACAGTATACTAGAATACTGTCTTTCAGTTAAGCAGGACCTCCAATACATGTCGTCTACTCCAACAGCGGCTAAACTTACTTGGCCCATTTTCCATCACACCGTATCCATGCATTTCATCGCGTACCCATTGACCGAAATAACGGGTATGGGCGTCAGTGAAAACGCCATGCCCATGCTTGAGACCATCGGAAACGTATCCTTCGTAATGAGAGCCATTTGCATACCTACACAAATACGATATGCTTACACGCAAATGTTGCCACTGATCTACACGCAGTCCCCAATTTCCGTACATTTTTCTGGACTAATCCAGCGTTTTGCTTGATGATGATGTATTATCACGAAAAGCCGTAAAAAACACATTGAAATTAAACAGAAAAATGCTACCGCAATTTGTATTTTGTTCGGACTTTTAACATTAACACTTCCAAAAATTTAAACTTTTAACAAGTTTGGGGGAAAACGTTTTCATAAAACAAAATGTGTTTAAAACTGCAGTTACTAATCAGACATTTATGCTACTTTCATTTTCATGGACGCTGCTGATAAATCGTTTTAACATTAACTGTTAGCTTGATTTACAAAAAATAAATTCAAAATTAAACCTCCATCGCTTGATCATTTGGCATTATACAGAACAATAATATCAGCTATTTTGTGAAACTTATAGAAATATAAACAAATCTGTAAACATTAACATAACAGTATTTGCAGAATTTACATCCGAGTATATTAGGATGAAACCATTTGGGACTCGTGTAATTGGTTCTGAGCACATCATTGTCTTTTTCTTTAAATAATAGATGCGATAGTACATTTTTAGTGTCAACACCTTACAATTATCGAAGCAAAATTCTACTAAACTTGAGCGGAATTTCAATTTTTCACAAAATTCGGCGTTTCTATGCAAAAACCGAGTCAGCGCAACCCTTTGATGTTCGGTAAATGTTATTTTGAATTTCAAGACAAAAATACTACGAAATTAACGATTTTAATTATTTTAACCCTACAGTTATATTTCAGCTACTGAGCAAGTGGTTTTTAATAAACTATCAAAGTTATTACAATTGCTATGGAACCAAATAATAAGCAACTGCTTACTAAAATATCCTATAATGAAAAAATAAGTTTACTACTGTTTACCGCAGTATATACGGTACCAAAGTTTTGTTGCTAGGTTATACGGCAAGCGGAATAAAGCGTTACACAACTAGTAAGGTGTGCAAGTACAACCGTGTATGCAAATCTCTACATTCCAGCAAGCTGTACTATGATAACCTGTCTGATAAGGCCAATGCAAATTTCAGGGGCAGAAATGAAATGTATGCTCTGCCGTTCTAGACATAATAAGCCCAGGTCTGAGCCTTAGCTTAAGCTAAGGTCCTATATGAGCATTAAACTAGGCTTAAGCCTAAGTCGGGGTCTACTGCCCCAATCCCGCCCTCGAACCCACTAAACTGTTCTATATTCTAACGATACAACGTCCGAATTCTAAAAGTGACGAGGGCCTCACAGGCAGCACTCGTCAGCAATGAGTGTTGTTCGTGCAATGTTCGCTCGATGTTTGTTTGAACATTATATTATTTTATCCGGAAGGTGTTAAAGATCTGTTGGAAATTTTTTAACGCGCTTATCTAAAATTTCATTCGAAAGCTGTCAGTCGATAGCTGAATTTTGTTCGAAGTACATTTTAGTTGCAGAATAGTTTTATCCAAATATATTGTTTTACAATACAACTCGTAATATTTATTATTGTAAATTCATTGAAAAATGGTATCGTTGTATGATGCAAGAAACACTCACATATTTTATTGTATACTGTACTCGCCACAATTGACCGCCTCGTTGCTCACTCGTACCTTGCTTGTGGAAAAATATAATTTCATTTTGAAATTTGATAGTTTTTTGTTGGCTCGTTGCTCGCACGGTCGTAAGGCGGCAGTCAATTGTGGAGAGCACACTATTTGCAAAATGCATAAAGAAACTAATTCTGAAACTAACACAGGACCGCATATCAGAAAATATCGACTAATGGATTTGAACCAATGACATGTGGCTTTATGCGCTAGCTGATGTTAGCGCTACTAAGCTTCATGACCGAGATTTTCCGAAATAACATTATATATAGAGTGTACGTTGAGAAATAAGCCAAGCTATCGTGCTAAATTCTTTTTCATCTATGAGATTTAATCCTCATAAAGTCTAAACAAATTTTTCATCGCACGGTGCCGCATATAACTGCTTCAGATAATATTGAAAACTCGATTATAACTAGATGTACAATAGAATAACGATATATTTATAAAGGCCTAGCCCCTGTTGTTACTGTAACTCACTTGAGTAATGCAATCCCTTCTAGCTTGTTTTCGTTCCACGAACCAACAAATAGATCACAACTTCCAGGACCGCGAGAAATTTTCATTTGCCCCGATCCATGCGGAAGTCCGTTAACAAACGATCCTGTGTACATTTTTCCATCGGCCCAAATAAGCTCGCCTCTATAACCAAAATCAGCAACACACCCCTAAATTAGTTTCAATAACCAAATCCGTACGGTCGTTCTCTTGTGGTGCCGCAAAAATACAACAATTTCTTGTGTTACACCTAATAATATGAATTTAGTCAATCCCTGAGTTTCACGCGACGAATTATGTTCAAGAGAGCTCAATCATAAGTAGAAGCAAAATTTGAAGCAACTTAAAGCCCAAAATTGAGTAAACTTCAAGACTGTATGTATATGGTCATATTTGGGAATGTCGGCTGAGCGTTTCTGCACCATCGTAGAACAATTTGGTTGTTCTCAGCGCAACATTATACCTAATGTATCTATAATTTAAATAAAAATGTTTATCAAACTCCGTCTTTTATTTTTTATTACAACTCGTGGAATCAAAAATATAGCAACATGAACAAATCTTCCAGTGGTCATAAAACCTTGGCAAAATTTCACTCTTAAAAATTAGCATTATTTTGTATGGAATTTGCTAAAGTGGTTTTCTTGTTTGTCTGAATTTTTAGATACGCTTGTATAAAAAATACAATAAGCTGATTGATATTTATCACTTTATAGCATGAAATATGTAACATGATCTAAGAATCTTCACGTATATTTGTATCAAATACCACACCTGCATTGTATTAATTTGAATATTAATTGTATCAAACACAACATATATATATATACATATATTACACATATAAACACAACATATATTATACAATGTATGAATTTTAATATGTATGAAAAATAATAATGTATTGTATGAATTTTTATATTTATTTGATCAAATATATTTAAGGTATGAATTTTCATACATTTTCGTATTAAATAATATGATATATCGAATGTGTGAATTTTTATATATATTTGCATGAAATAAGATACACCTAAATGTAAAAATGTATGCAGTTCACTGTTTTTGTACTAGTTTTCAATTTAATGATATATTTGCTTTATATAGTTTCAAAAATTGTTATATAAAACATACATTTATTATCTGAAATTTCACACAAGTTATGTGCAAATAATCATACATTCTGTGTGCAATTTCATGCAAATCATGTACGATTTATCATACATATGTTGTATGTAATTTCACACAAAGGAATGTGTAACGAGTCATGCAATTCTTATGTGCAAATTCATACAAAAGATATGTAAATTATCATACATATTCTGTGTTACAATTCATACAAATTATGTACAATGTGTTATACATTTATTGTGGTCAATTTTTTTGCAATTTATGGTGATATAACCATACATAATGTACAAAGTAGTACACAATTCATGTAGGATTTGTTCGCCATACAATTTTTATATTTGTGTTAATTTTTATACAAATTGTAGCGAAATAATATCACACAATAATTGTATGAAATTATCATCATACAAATTTTATGAGAGATTGTATAAAAATCCCTTCCTGAAGCAAAAATTCTATTAAATCACATAAAAGATTGTTGCAAAGTCGCGCTTAACTTTAATATAGATGTTTCCTCGTCTTTAATCATGCCCTCACCCGATAAAATTTTCAATAAATAGGGAAACCAGCATTACGAATGAAAGTGACCCAGGACTGGTTTTTGACGATTTCTTTGCCAAACGTAACTATACATTTACCTCTGCTTTGTAAGCTCACTACATAGGCGCTACAATATCAGTATGCCAAAATCTACAACATGAAATGATCAACATCGCTGAAAAACACTTGTTTATGGAATCACTCTGTTGGTCAGAATGTGTTCGTTAATCTATTGCCATAATATCTAATTTCGACATGTTATTGTGTGTTTTACCGTACGAGTGTCTATAAAGTTAATGAGCACGTTAGATACGAAGGTTTTGTTTTTAAGCCCAGCATGGCTATGTTAACAGGGGTACCTAGGATTTGGGTCGATCAGCACTATTTCCAAAATACAACCTCTAAGAAGTTGTTTGGTTATGTGTTGCTTTTATTGGGTTTAGCACGGCCTACATATTACGTATTCCAGAGCGCTGACTACAAAGGCTTAGCATAACAAAAAGACCCTAGTATCAGGGGTTTCAAACGTTTTAGACTAGATTAACCAGATTTTCCAAATCCTGATTTCTGTTGGGTGGTCAGCTATTGCTCCTGTCATGTTCATAGGCTTTTCAGTATTTTGAATACGACAGTATTGCTGTCTACAGACAATTCTCGCACCTTTTCATCGTCACTTTCAAAGTACTATTAATAAATCCACTGCAATATCGAAAGACAAAATCTTGATTTTCACAACCTTTTGCAATCTGTAACTAAAACACTTTAATTGCGTCTCAACGCTTAAATATTAAAAACATAGGTATAAAACTAAACATACGTATAAAATTTGTGCCACAAAAAGTCACCGCTGCTAAGCCGGAACAAAAAGTTTAGCAAAAAATGGGGGAAATTGACAAAATTTTATAAAAAAATTGGGAAAATCGGTTAAATTAGGGAAAATCTTATCAAAAATCATAGAAATTAGGCAAAAATTTAGCAAAAATAGGAAAAAATGTGGGGAAGCAAACATTGTGGTAGTCAAAAATGAAAATTTTCGGGGTCAGGGAGAGACAGTGTGTCGTTTAGGAGTCACTCAGAGCCTATGAGGGGTTAACCTGCCTTCCCCCTATAAAAATATCTCCGTCATCTATCAGAGGAACAGTGATGTAAAAAATCAACATACTAGTTTCCTTCAAGAGACCGCAGCTGTTACTGTGAAAATGTCATTACTTTAAAAGTACATATTTGAAAATGCCATTACGTACATATTTCCTAAAGCAGATTGATAGGTCTATCATAATCTCCAACTATCCAAACATACGTATTACGTAGAGTAAGCAATTTGAACAATATTATGATCTCCTCGCGATGTTGTTAACACGAAAATCCGCCTAAATGTGTAGGCATTTTTCATTAACTAAGTATCGATAAGCTAATGGTGGCATATAAATACGTGACAATTTACCTTGTGAGCAATACAATCAATTTATATACGTTTGCAAAAGTAATTGCAATCCAATGAACGAGTTTATTGTCTCCAACGCTAACAAACCTACCCACACACATAGCTACAGCAGCACCCGACACATTGACTGTCGCCTTACGCGCGAGTGAACAAAAACGAACTATAATAAAATTCCAAAATAACAAGTTACGAGCGAAAAACAAGCGAGTAGCAGTCAATTGCGGTGAGTGTTGTAATCTAAGTCTTGGTCAATAGATACATGTCTGTTGCAACAATTTGAACTCCATCTATCACGTCCTAAAACTAAACACATTAGATGGCTTTAGCCACAAAGATTACCACAAATCAATAGCTAGAAGCAACAAAATATCATCACCGATAATTATTACTGCTAAGATAGTCTTTTGAAACATATAAAGAACTAACTTTCCGTTTGACTTTCCATTCTTCCAACTTCCGCTATAGCTAGCGCCAGGATATACGGAATGGCGATTACTAAAAATAAAATTAGCACTGCGACGCTCCGGTAGTTTGCCAGGAACGGTTACCAAGATCCCGCAAGCTTGCTGAATACATTCGGCTAGTTCCATTAAGAATTGATTCTAAAATAAAACAATAAATAAAGGTCCAGTGCCTTGCCATATCCGGATATCCAGGTAAAATTGTTGGATGTATAGGATAATCCAGATATCTGGAATGGACACTGTATCCTAAAATTTCAAACTTTTATTTAAACGTCAAAATTAATATGTGTACCAGAGTTTACAATTCACTATTACAGGTGTATTTTAAATACTGAATTAACCATTTGAGGCATAGACAAACATTGCTCTTCAGATAAGGTGCTTTTTGCATCACTGTTTGCTGTTTAACATACACTAAGCCTAGTTTAGTACAGTATTTAATTTATAGTGAACACCATTTTCATATTATATTATAGTTAATACTAACCTACTCAAAATAAAGTGGAAATTTATAATATATTTAGGTATCTTGGGGATCTCGATGGGATGCCAGCGAATCAATAGAACGTAACTGTAAACCAGAATATCGGGATTGGCAAAGGTTGCCAGCTTGCGAGTTAAGTCTAAACAACCGATGCTAAATGCCTAATTTCATACAGAAAGTTGAAATCTCAATGCGTAAACTAAAGCTTTCTTGTTCAGTATGTAGCTTGAAAAGCAATGCCTTTGAGAAAAACGCAAAATTTATTAGCCTATATAAATAAATTTTTCTGAGGCGACCGCAAGTGAATTTGGCAATGTGTTGCTTTTCTATTAGATCTCCTTCACCGTATTTTCCATCAGCGATAGTCCGATGGCTACCTGAAATCTGGAGATACACCTTTTTTCCGTTTTATGTTGAACAAGAGTCAAACGTTTAAAAACTGTATAAAAATTGGAGTTACAGCTTTTTTTGCAATTGTTTCGTTCCAAATATAAGGCGGAATGCCGTATCTCCATCCAACAAGCAGATACGGTATTCTTGCTTTGGACAGATGGAAATACAGCTTTTCCCAGACAGCACTACAGTGTATATAGCTTGGCAGGGATTGAATATACAAAATTTTAGCCTAGATACGTCTCAAATTCGAATTTTCAAAATTTTGTAGTTACGCCCTTTTCCACAGCACGGCAGATTTGGCGGTGTTTTTACCGAGTGGTGACAAATATATATATATTGTTAAAATAATTACGTGTACCTTAGAAAAACAAAAAAAGATACATCGGCATTTATTATTTTACTATAAAACAAGACCAACTAAAAACGTTAAGGTAAAAATAACCTTGCTACCGTGAATTGTAGTAAAATGGGGTAAAAACCCCTCATTTTAACCACTGACCCCTAAACATGGGGTTCCATAACCCATTGGCCATATAACCAAGGGTCGCAGAGTAAAATCATCACCGAAAATGAGTTTCCCATGCCCGAAAACCCCAAAGCGAAACTTTTCAGCCGAAAGACCGTCAGAACAAATTTTCTAATTTTGGGTCGAGGAACCCAGAGGGTGCCATACCCCAAACCCCATAACTCCAAAAGCGGAACCTTAATCGAACAACAAAAAAAGAGGCATCGGCATTTATCATTTTACTATTAAATAAAACCAAACAGAGACAGAAATTCTAATATTAAGATAAAAATAACCTTGCTTCCGTGAAGGGTATTAAAAACTATCATTTTGACCTCTGACCCCCAACCATGGGGCGTCATACCCTTATACTCATGGGTCGCAGAGCACAACCGGCACCGACAATGAGTTTCCCATACCACACCGCCAAGTTAAATTTATCAGCCGCCCAAGACGTCAGAACAAACTTTCAAATTTTGGGTCGACGAACCATTTGGCGCGCTATACCCCCGTGCCTCAAACCCCATAAATCCAGAACCGGAGCCCTAATCGAAAAACAAAAACGAGGCATCGGCATTTATCATTTTACTATGAAATAAGACCATCCAGAGAAAAAATCGATAGTTAATATAAAAATAACCTTGCTTCCGTGAAGGGTACTAAAATGGGGTAAAATATGGCCAAAAAACCCACATGACTCCTGACCCCGGAACCAGACCCCAAATCAAACAAGGCTATGGGATGTATACGGTAAATCGATTATGCCGGTTCGAATGAGCCAAAGATCATGAAAATCGGTTAAGCTGTTCTCGAGTAATGGCCGATCACAGACACAGACGGGATTTAAAAGATTTCACCCCTGCAACACACAATCTCCACTACGTTCTGATAACCAAACTATATACTGAATTCTGAAAATCAGGTTCACTGAGCCTAAACCTATTGAAAACCAATATTCGTGAAAATGCATAAAAGTATTCAGCATAGCGAAAAACCTCTATATGCACTATTTTTGAAGCCATGTATCAAACTAAAAGAGAAGAAATATTAGTGCTGTACTCTAGATAGCCAAATCATTGTAGTGAACGTTCAGAAAAACCCATATATATGAACAATTCTTGATGACAGGCACACAATACATAAAGAAAGAAAAACACATTTTGGAAATCTCGATCGGAGCCGGTCGTCGACCGAAAATCCTTGAAACCCCATGAAAATATATAATATAGTCAAGCTGGCCTCCAAACAACACCACCGTATGCAACGTGCTTGATAACCTAATAGACACTCATTGTATGGAGCTGATTCTGTAGGTGGTCTCCATTTTTCGATGCCAAGCCTTTGTCGAGACATATAAACTGCGAAACATTAGAGCCCAATGGCCCGACTTGACAAAGGCTGCTTAAAACCCTGTTTTTATGCCACTTTGACCAGGAAGATAGTCAGACCTTTACGCGTTCAACTAAATGACACATCGTCATCACTTTTGCTATAGAACAAAAAATTTATCGAAATCTATCCATCCGAAGATGACACGGAGTAACCGGAATTCCGGTTCCGGTGAAAATCGTTTTCACGTTGAGGTGTCGGCAAAAGGCAAAAACATTACCAAAAATTCCGGTTTAAAATTTTCCACATTTTTGCTTCATCTGTGGTCCAATCATATATGTAACATATACACAATGATCAAGTTCCAATACAAACATGCAATAGAAAAGATTAACTCAGAAAATTTCCCTGTGAAACGTAAGTAGGACACATAGTTTCAGTAGTAATTTTACATCTTGATCCTGTAGCAGTTTGTTAACAAAACAAAGCCACGTCGATGCTTGTAGCAGCTATTTTACCAATTCAGAACTATGTTGTGTATGTTAGAATTAAAAGGTACAACTCGGTAACAGAGTACAATGCTTTATTTAGAAGTACTTAGCAGTAAGCTTGGCTAATATAAATTGCGTACCACCAGTGCGCTTGAAAACTTTGTAAATCAGTCTACACTGGAGTAAAGTGACATATACGCAACGCATCTAGAAACAGCTACTAAAGGTCGAAAACCTAGGAAACCTATGTCCGAAAACCCCCAGGAAAAACTTATCAGCCGCCCAAAACTTCAAAACAAATTTTCAAGTTTTGTGTCGAGGAGTACCCCCGTACCTCAAACCCCATAAATCCAGAAGTACAGCGTTAATCAAAAACAAAAAAGAGGCATCGGCATTTATCATTTTACTAAGAAATAAAACCATCCAGAGAAAAAATTCGATAGTTAATATAAAATGAACTTGCTTCTATAAACGGTACTAAAATGAGGTAAACGGGGCAAAAAACCTCACGTTTTGAATCCTAACCCCGGCACCAGATCCAAAATCAAAAACGTTTACAGCTATTATAATGCGCGAGTAAACTTAAGGTGTCCCCGCCAACCATCCTATTTTGTATTTTTGCATAAAATTTGTTACGGAACGCTCTTTGGTCAATTGAAATCCGGCGTAAAACTGTTCGCGAACACAGCGCTTGCGATTGAAATCTAACCATTTTGTGTTCGCCAAAATTCAATTAAAATCACCTAACTTTTTGAGAACGAAAATTTGTCGATTTGATTGTGACGTCACTTTTGCATTAAATTTGGTCGCGAACACTGTTACAATCCCAATTTAAAAGATAACGCATTCTGCAAATTGAAATCGACGAAATTCTGTTCGAACACAAGGTCTAATTTCTGGCAATTGAATTTGATTTTGCCAATCTTCGTTTAGAGAAAAACCGAATGAAATTAAGCCATTTTTCCGTAACAAAGGTTTGCGATTCGATATCGGCAATGACAAAATAGGACGGTTGGCGGGGTCACCTTAAGTTTACTCACGCATAATTACAGCCATAAATGAAACCATGCTTATATACTTTCTCCGCCTACTTGTGATCTACTAGTTTTATTTATCAATCTTAGGGACCATAATGACACCACCAAGCCACAACCACGTAGGGGAAATTAGCAGAGTTGCCCTAGACTCACGCTATCCCACGCTCAAACCAAGATTTTTTGGAGTTTTGAAAGACCAAAAACATGTCTATTAACCATAAATAATTAAACTAACTAACCTTTTTCGTAGCGTCGTCAAAATCAATTTTCAGCTCCGATTCAGGGTGTATCAACGACAAGCACGACGATGAACCTTCTCTGTCGCGCAAAATACAATTTCCATAATAACACAATAAACGAGACGACAAATATATTATTCAAAAATAACACATTGATCAATTAACTGTTGTTAATTATTCCGACGCACCGCTTTAAAAACTTCAACAACTATTATAGGGCTTTCGTAAATCAATATGGTGCAAAGCGTATGTATAAGATCGACGTGACGCTGCTGCATTACGCACTTCCACAACGTAATGCCCATACGACCCCAGCAGGGAATAACCGTAACCGGAACCGTCCACTTAAACCGGATCCGGAACCTGGTCTTCGAAATTTATATATAGTAAAGCAGATGATGGAAGAAATGAAGGTATAGTGGATTTAAAATGCATTAAAAATAACTTTTACACTAAACTTAATGTATTGCGATGGTATTATTGCCTTTCTGAAACATTAAAGAGACTGAGGAAGCTAATAATGTTTATTTATCGATCAAACATGTCGGTTTTTGGACATTCAGAGCAAAAAATGTCTTCCACTATACACCATTGCGTATACTGCGTCAAATCGAATGTGCTTACAAAACTTGAGCGTAGAATACACACTTTCGCTCTGTCTCCAGTCGCCTCCCTTTACTACACATACGTTTGTTGCATGTTCTTTTGTAGGAAACTAAAAAACATTATTGGTTTATATGATTCTAAGAGAAAATAATAGATAAAAGGTAATTTTCTGATCAGTGGTCAGAGACACTGTTTAGGCTAGCGTTGGACAAACAGTGTCCATCAGTTAGATCATAATGATGATAACTTTCTAGTTAGAATGCTATAAATGAGACACACTGTGATGCTGCTCGCACAATTTCAATAAATACAGTTCATTGCCAAGAAAGCAGTTTCTAGCTGCGTTGCAGATAACGTTAGTTTACTTCAATTTAGACTGATTTACCAAGTTTACAAGCGCACTAGCGGGTGCTTGACGCAATTTGTTAGCCAAGCATACCCTAAGTACTTCTGCGTAAGCCATACTCTGTTACCGAGTTGGACCGGTTTAATTCAAACGTATCCCACAGACTTCTGGATGTGTAAAATAGCTGCTACAAGCATCGACCTGGATTTGATTTAACAAACTCCAGCAGGTTATTATGAAAAATTCCTGCTCTAAATATGTGCCCTACTTACGTTTCACACGGCAAATTGGTTAGATAATCTTTTCTTTTGCTTGGTTGTATTGGAGCTTGATCATTGTATAATATATATTACATATGTTTGGATTACAGGATGAAGCAAAAAACGTGGAAAATTTCAAACAAAATTTTTAAACCGCAATCGTGGTTCCGGTATGGTTTTTGCCCTTTGCCCGAACCGCAACCGGAACACGATTTTCGCCGGAACCGGAATTCCGGTTAGTCCCTGGACCCCGGCTATCGTAACCTCGAGGGCGGACCGAATGGGTTCAAATTTCGGATTCGGGTCGGTCCCAGGAGACTACGGAGCTTAGCATGCTGCAGGAGCGCTTCACAGGATGGGTTCTGATCCTGCCGGACGAGTTGCACACGTAACCTGACCGGTACTTCCTTTGAGGTCCCTAGGGAGGTTGGCTCCGCCACCTGCTCTCAGGCCAAAGAAACCATACCACTATTCTCTATAATCGTTCTACCTGGAAGTGTGTTAAAATTTTTATACAATTGCTTTCCCTACTTCCCTGAACGGTTAATTTATTTAGACAGTGGCCCCCACTACTGTCGACAAATCCCTAGACGTTTAACGTCGGATTCGCGTGATTTCTTTTCTTTCCCTAAAATTTTTCTAAGTCGCACGAGTCGTACTCACTCAGTAACAATACAAATATCGCAATCGACGAGTCACGCTAAGGTTTGCTTCTTCAATGCGTGTGGCAAACCTGAACGTGGGTCGTCGATACGGGTGACGGATTTCAAATCCCTCTTGATACCTATCGCTGCTAAGGTCAACAAAACGCAGGGACTACATGGGTTTGATTTAGCGTTTATTGATGAGTCAGAATCATGTACGGACAAGAACATACTGCACGGGATAATACAATAGGTACAATATCACTGGTATGGTAAGCTATCGGGAGAATGAGCAGGGCGTCAAACGGGGTAAGTTGCGGAGTCATCTCCTTTTTCATGGAACTCTCACAGCTGACTCAAATCACGGCGTAAACTGCTAAGCCTTTTCCAATGACAGCTGCGCTTACCTTACTCATTAAAAGTCGGTCAAATCAAAAGCAAATACCGGAGCGTAAAACGGTTAGTTATAAAAAGAGAGGCGCCATTCGACTAACTATTCGATCGGTACTACGATTGCTACTAGAGGGTACTCCGACAAAACAACAGGTTCAGGTAAGCGAAACGCGGTAAAATAAGGGGTACAAACAATAGATACGGGACGAAGCGTACACAGTGGGAGAAGAGGTCTTGATCTTGCTCATCCTAATCACGGCCATGGTACATGATTGCATGATACGTGGATATTCGTAAATAAGGTACAACAACGGTTTGATTAACACATAACAAATTATTATAACAAAACCTAACATATTTGTATACATAAAGTAACACATGGTACATATTGATACAAAGGAAGTTTGTGAGGTGACCAGCAGTACGACTCCTACTTTTATCCAGTGCGACAACGGTACATTACTTTTCCTACTCGCACATGAACGGTAACCGCGGGTACAAGACAAATTTTCCGCCGATAACAGGGTACAACAAGTCATTCTTGATTCCGAATTATCAAATTAGTTTCCAAATATGGTTCTACTGAGGCGAAGTTTGGGCTTGCAATGGTGCTCATTTTGAAACCTAAATAACGATCGAATCGGACTTTTTTAGCATCCATCATCATGAGCCAGAATGAATCAAGATTGGTCGGGTTAGATATCCCACAAATGGCTGATGGGTCACGGTATATTGAGGTTGGGACCGAATTTTCTAACTTGTCAGCTTTTCCCTAACACAAAATTATAACTAAATTATGTGTTGTGTACTTTAAGTGTACTTTATCAACACTAGGAATTTTGATATTTTGTTTTAAAGGCCAAAATTACACATTTCCAGAAGGCGCTGGATCGAGTCGGATCCAGTGAAAAAAGCGTGATGGTCGATTTCGAGTCTAAAATGGGGTTCGTTCGGTGCCTCCGCCCACGCTCGGCTCGGCGGGACAATACTCAACATCCTTACCAAAAAAGTACAACTATACCACGGGCGGTAGATTAAAAAATTGCTAAAATCCGATATCTGAAGGGCTAATTAGGGTATTTCACGACCTAATACCAGACGAATGGGTGATGCTCGATTCGGATAATTCGTAAACCTAGTTAGCCTATTGAAGAGTTCCAAATGGGCTCTTCCTGTTCCTATGAAAGGGTTAGAGGCGTTGCCTTAGCCTTCGACTTTCACTACTAATACAAGCGTATAAAAGTATCTCGACGTTCGATGGTAATTCAATAAAAAATAGTAATGCTCCAACACGGGACCCAGGTCTAAGGATTTACAAGCGCATTGGGCATTATCGTTCAATTAGGACCAAAAATTTGTACTAATTCGACGGTTTGCTTATACTGTTCGGCAAACGTTTGGGCAAAGTTATTGATTCGTCCTACGAAAAGGTTTCCTAAGTTCGAAGATTACATGCGCGCTCCAGCCTTGATCAAAGCCAAAAAACGATACGCTTGAGCGTGGAATAAGCTACTGCCGAAGCAATGAACCACATTGGTTATTCCTAATTTCTATAAGCTCGGACGAGCTGGCAGGCTTACCTGGCCGAATTAATTTTCCTAACTAATTGGGTATCTTGACTCGATTTCTCGATGCGGAAATCATTTTAATAAGGTCGGATCGCTCATTGTCGCTACTGCGTAACGTTACTAATAAGGGGCAAGGGACGAGCTTACGCGGATCCCTAGTCTACGACGCAACAAGTAGATTCTATGAGTCCGATTAATTGATGCCAATCGAGTGGCTGCACATTATCATTGTACAAGTTTCATGCCAACTTCAGGGCATGGGGACAGGGGTTACAAATTGTATCCAGCTACCTATAAATTTGTGTAAAAGTAGAACTATAAGTGGCGATGCTATGTAGGTCATCGGCACTAACCTAAAGTTACTAGAGCTTATGCTATTCTGCCTTGAAAACGGCTCCCGAAAAAAGCTCCATTAGTTACTAATAGTTAATTAGCGTTTCTAGAGGTTCCTATTTGGCAAAACGGGCCAGTAAACGGTGGGCCCGGTTGTCGGTGTAAAAGCTCCATTAGTTACTAATAGTTAATTAGCGTTTCTAGAGGTTCCTATTTGGCAAAACGGGCCAGTAAACGGTGGGCCCGGTTGTCGGTGTAACCGTAACAAATTTGTCGTCTAAATTTCACTGTTTGTGCCTTTAGATCGTTCGGTTTCTTCGATTTCGACCGAGGTTCTTAGTCTAACTCGTCAGGGGATGAGAAAAACCTATTATTTTTTAATTTCTCGGTAATATACCAGTCTTTCTCTGTGAAAATTTGTACAGGGGCTGGGTTCGACCTTATTTCTCATTTTATTGGGACCGGGTCAAGGATCCTCACTGAAACTGGTCCGTCGGGCCGAGACGCGATAGACCCGATATCGCGTCTAGCGACATCGATAAATTCGAAATACAAAAATGTTGTGATGTGAAACGAAATACAAAAACAATGTGAGGTACCAACACTACGAAAATTAATATTTTCCTTTTTCCGATGAAATTACGTGCAAAAGCAAGACCAAAACCTACTTGTAAAAACGATGAAAATCTATGAAATTTGTGTCGACTCGGAGCGGCTATTGCGCTGCTCGGGTCCATAATTTTCATAAATAAGTTTTTAAGGGGCCACGGCTTTGCCGGGCTTAATAGCGCAAGTGGAGGGCCTAACGGGCCTGTTCTCGAAGAGTAAAACTTGTCAAAATTCCTGGAAGGAATTTTGAATCATGAGCGATCGAAATATTGGGTAGGGGCGAACCTCTTTCGGGTTGTCGGGTTTGTGATTCCGACTCGATATCGTTGAGCTTTAAAGTGGTAGTCAATAGCGAGCATTCCTACGAAGAAGCAGCGAAGAACAAAATCCCTGGGAGGAATCATACAATTTTTTCTGTATTTACGTTTCTGGTGGAGGCAAACCTCTTCGAGGTCGTCGGGTTTGCGATTCCAATGAGATATTTGAAAATTTAATGCGCTAAATAGATAGCTGGGATCCTTATCTAGATCCGAGTAAAATTTCATCCTAATCCTTGGGGTAACTCTTGACCAAATTTTCACTCCGAGTGAGCTGTCTCGCTCAGAACACATTAGCTTAGGGAACTCGGTTGCGGATCAATTAAAATTCTTGGCTCAATTTAACAGTTTAGGTCACTACTATCATCCTAATAATGTTCGGCACGATTCCTAAAAAGGAATTCTGTCATGGAACCGATGCTGCAGTTTCAAGTTTCCAACAACAAGTGTATACGGGCGGCTTGATACTCATTCAATTCGTCGTTTAGTAAACAGAAGAAAATCGCCTATCAAAACTCGATAACAAATTTATGGCCAAGGATGATGCGGAGTTATTTTCTAGGTATTTCCACCAAAAGATTTATTTAACCACGGTCGGCTCAAGAACTAGTTTTTAAATCCTAACTCGACTCAGGAGATCATGTAAAGTAAGTCTGTACGCGAGTGTTGCGTTTATTTATGCCTTAACTCATTGACCGAGGGAGGTTCGGTATGACTTCGACTTCCTAATTGAATCGTATGAGTGGCTATCTATGGCTGACGGTCTGCGGGACAAGCTAAGACGGGTAAGGCTATCATGTTAATAAGAGTATGGATAGGGGAGGCTACATGTCACACGCTGGCGCTCATCGACGCGTTATTTTGTCTTACGGGCTAACTATTAAACTTCGGACCTAAAGATTAAACTTCTGGTCTAACTAGACTAACGTCAGTACTACACAACTAAGCTACATGGCCTCCCTGTCCACACTTACAGTCTTGAGTCCGGGTCGAAGTCCATCCAATCGCAGGATCACCATCGGTAAAGCAAAAAGAAAGTCATAAGTGACAAAGTAAACCATAAATAGAAACACAAAGCTGCAGAGCGGTCTGCAAATCGACCATAATCTGAGCTGTCGAAGTCAGACTGAACGCTCGAGACCTCAAGTGGCTCTGCTTAAATACTAGTCTTTTCAGCAATAATTTTGATTAATGGGGCCATTAAAAAGCTATAAAATTTTAATAAAAGTGCTTGGTCAGCACTTTTGGGACGATTTGACCCCAAAATCTAAGCTGAAGAGCAAACGCTCCTATCAACTCCAAATTCGATCAAATTTAGACCATTTTAATGTCCAATTCCTGTATAATAAAATTGATTTACGACCATTTTATATTAAACTTACTAACCTTAACGTAAAACTTTCTGGAACATTCTAGTATATAAACCTTATATTTTAAACAATAAATCCAGACTTAAATTATCAATTCTTCAAGTCAAATCCATATATAACACTGTTTCGCATCAAATTTATATAAACTAAATTTAGCTTATATCAAGCTTGAAGGGCCAAACTTATTTACGTTAGAGCTTGAAGTTCGGTGGTTCAGGGTAACTAAATTCACTGTATATGAAACCCTGGATTTTATATAAAACTCCAATCTAACCTGCACTGATAAGAACTTTGATACTAGGTTCATATTTACTTAATGTTAACAACTTATAAAATTTATAACATCGTCAAATTAGCTTAAAGATGCAGATACTTGGTGCGTCCTGACAATTGTACTTCGAAGCGGCTGCTAACTTTGTATAAAACTGATAAGAGCTTCAAAGCATTCGTATTGACGTCAGATGAAACCAATATATATAATTTTATATAAAAAAATGTGTACCTAGTTTATGTAAGCTAATATACGTACTTGGGATCAGCATACTATACTAAAAAGAGACGTAGCTTGTGTAAACAAACAAGGGCAAGGGGGTAAAAAAGAGGGCGCTGTTCCCTCGGTAATGGCCGAAGTGCCAAAAGAGGTCTTTTGTTCAAAAGAGGTTCGGATTCGGACTCAGTGCATCTGTCCGAACAATTCGATATGTAACGGGTCAGTTTTCGGACAATAAAAGGGGAAGGTGGGCTCACGGGCGAGTCCATCATAAATTTTGTAAAGAATTAGAGTGTTTTAAACGGCTCCCGCGGGTTCGGGTCACCTTTTGCGTTGTGATAGGCACATATTTGTGCCGGACGTTACAAGAGGAATCCAATGACAGGTCACACGCCTGTCGCGGAGTAATTACTATGATTTTCACTGGAAACGTTGCCCAAAAAGGGTCACAGCGGGTCCGGTTCGGGCTCAAAACAAAGCCAAGGTTTCAGTGATTCTAATGATTCTAACGATATCGTTTCTGTATTTTTGAGTTATAATCAAATGTGGTTTATTAATCGGTTTATATAGTTATTTCATGATAAATCCGTGGATCCCGATCGGATATCCACGGGACTAGTCTCATTAGAAAGTATCTAAAATGTTAAGTACTCAATTTGCTATTTCCAAACGGTTCCGGAGTCACAACTTTTGAGTCTAAATTTTCACAATTTTCTCTTTCAACTTTATCAGCTAACTTAGCCAGCGAAAATGAACGCTGGTAGCTGATATTTTACTTATCACTGCGGTTTACCAATGTATTTCTTAATTTTGAACACAGGTAAAACGACATTTTACTTTACTTATTAATATTTTCAGGAAATTTGCTCATTTGCTGTTCGTTATAGGGCGAACAGCCATCTTTATTTTGTGGTCCTCACACGTGAGGACGGTCGTGACGTATATCCGTCACGGCCACTCTTTTGTATTAAAATCGGAATGAGTTTCGCAGTCCCACCGCGCGGGGCAGGGCTATTCCTATATATATCGGGGAGTTCGAGGAGTCGTACCGTCCTATTCATTGGCAGGTCGGGTATGGCAACGGTTAGCAATGCCCGAACACTTCTACCCAGGAAAACACCAGTTTACGTAAGCAAAATTAATTACTCTCCTCTACAAATCAACCTATGCTCATCAGGTTATTCACAACGACGTGTACCTCCAAACTTGTGGTTTACAAGGGTGCAACAGAATACAACCATAATCCTTGAAACAGCAATACAATATACGGTAAAATTACATCCAAATATGAGCCTTTATGGCCATTATTAACACAAAAGAACGGTATGAATATGGTAAAACAATTATAGATATAGGTTATAATCATACGTCTACAATCAAGGGTACAATTCGAATATACGACGGTAATCAGGCTGCCAAATCGTATACATCCACCTATAAATACATATGAGCACAAACAACGATTCCAATATACATATCATTCGATATGATCATGATTATACAAATCAAGTACATAATAGAGGACGTTTATGGCCAACTGACATGATATGGTACAACAATAATGATGGTACTGGAAATATAGTATATAGATTCAAGTACGCCAATAGAGGCCTTTATGGCCAAAAACAATATGAGTATAGCAATGATAATATGATACATTATAGCAATGATAATATGATACATTATAGCAATGATAATATGATACAAGTTACATATATCGATGGGTACCTTTGTGGCACTACAATCAATCCATAATGGTATTAATACTTCAACGGTTATCCATTCCTGAAATAATAATGACGATATCCCTGCTGATCACAAAACTATCGGCGGTGCAGGCCGAAATATGAGGAAAAATCTTTATTCCTAGCGAGGTTAATGAGTGTAACGATTCATGATTTGTGACACATATATACTGTCTGTAAATAGGGTGACAACAAGTTCTCGCAGTCAGTTCGTATATATGGGGAGATCGGCATACATTTTCATTTGGGCGAAAAGATCATGTTAGTTCCTATCCTATATACATGAGTATATTGATGCGGGGTTTTAATTTCGTAGCCTTTGGGTCATCCACCGTCGGGTATTCTAAGTCTGGAGACATCCGTAACTACATTCAAAAATGTTGGCCATTAGGCTGTGGCCAAGATTAATCTACCTCTTAACGATCCAGTATGGATCTGTTACACGTACATAATTATTTTCAAATATTCTTCATTGACTGATAACACAGTAGCCGAACTTTTCAAAATATAGTTGCGACCAGAACAAATAAGAGCAAAATAATCGATCAAAATTTCGATTACACGGTATTTCCATTTTGGCACATTAAGTTAAAAATTTATAAAATTTTGATCAACTGCGATTAGACTTCGATAGAATCATTTCGATTGCATATTTCTTTCTGACCTCAAAAGTAGTTTCGTGTTAATTCTAACACATGCCACAATAAGTTCGTTACGCAACGCACAATGTTAAATTATATTAAAAATATGCTACAGAATAAATTACATTAATATAAAACAAAGCGTTCATGCATATAACCTGGATATCAATCACACATCATCCAAAAATTATTAAGCTTAAATATTTTTAACCCAATTTAATTTTACATGTTCGATATTTGTGTGTCACTTTATAAATCACAACTTAAGAAGTTATATTTTATCCACTGTAGGCTCCTAGGGATCACAGTATTGGATGCACAACACGCAAAATGATTTTGTTGCCTCGCACTCAGCAACCCCGAAAACCTACAGCCCATTCCAACCCGTTTAAACAAATATCGGGCTCTTCAAATTGGAGTGGGAGCCCCCTGGCATTTTCAAATGCCCCCTCAGAAATGCCTGGTGCCTCCCGGTTCGAGCCCCATCCAAAATTTCGGGATGCACGAGTTCATTGGCTCTTGGCATTTTTTGCTTCGACCAAGTAACAAAACCCCAAATAACATAAAATTTGATTAAAATTCCTTCTTGAAACTAAAAGTTTATTAAATTTTGCAAAAATATGCTTCAAAATAGTTTTTTTCTCCATCAAAAGCGTTTTATAGTGCTTCTGCCATGATTTTTAACCGTTTTTCTCTTGGCAAAATGGGGCCTCCCCCGGTGCGAAACCAGGAGAGGGTGCCCAGCTCATGCCCACTGGCGAAATTTTCAGCGAATAGAGAGCCCAGAACTAAGCTCAGAAATAAGGAGATGTGAGAATTTTGGTGCAAAAATTTAGCATTTATGGCGCCCTGCTGGATCCCACATAGCAAATGATATACCCAAGGAAGATTTAAAACAGCGAACGCGATGTGTTTAACACATACACTATAAACATTTCATTCACACTCTACAACTAGTAACTCTATCGAGATTGCAGAACGTAGTGAAACATAGGTCCACCTACTTCATTTGCGTGCATAGCCAATCAGCTCTCGATAGCATACGTCGATATGCCAATATATGGATATCACACAATACCGCACAAGTTAGAACGAACCTAACACCGGCAATAAGTTTCCCCTGTCCGAAAACCCACAAGTAAAACTTTTCAGCCGCCAAGGACGCCGGAACAAATTTTCGAATTTTGGGTGGAGGAACCACGAGGGTGTCATACCTCAACCCAATGAACCGGAGCCTTAAAAACAAAAAAGAGGCAACGGCACTTATCATTTTACTACGAAATGAAACCAACCAGAGAAAAATTCCAAGTTAAGACAAAAATAACCTTGCTTCCGTGAAGGGTACTAATATGGGGTAAAAAATCCACATTGTGACCTCTGACACCGAAACCAGACCCCAAATCAAAAAACGCTAGGGTACACGGTAAGTCGACTATGCCGGCTCGAATGAGCCCAAGAACATGACAATCGGTTAAGCCGTTCCCGATCAAACACAAACACATACACAGACGGAATTTAAAAGCTTTCAGATCTGCAACACACAATCTCTACTAAGTTACACTAGGTTCTGACAAGACTTTCGCTTAATAATCGTCTTTAAATTTTGTATTATAGCTCAGTTACGGCTGCTTTGCCAAAAAAAGTGTTGAAGCTCTATATAAGAGTTGTGATATTTATTTTGCCTAAGAAAACCTAAACATTAATATGCTAAAAAAACTGAAACTTACTGACTACCGCTACCAGTATAACCGCTTGTGCTGGCAGCGGCTGATCCACAGCTCATGGCTCCAGGAGATACCACGCTATCTTTGTTTATTGTTGCCGAGGTTTGTGGCCACAGTAGCTTCAACGGGTAGAGAAGATTATTCGAGCCCCGAGACGGTAAAACTGCAAGGGCATCGCTGAACAACACCAAACGTGTAAAACCTTTGCTATAACCGTCCACAACCACCGAGATAACGTCTGTTGTTTTTGCGTATTCTGACACGAACAAGCGGTTAGGATTACGCAAGGAATCCTGTAAAATAATAATTATGGAGACGTAAAAATGAAAACGTCAATTCTTCCAAAAATAAAATTCAGCAACGCATATCTACAGTTTTCGCTATATACAGTGTCCATTACATCTGGAAACGAAATCTTAAGATTTGGTGCATAGGTGCATAGGTATCGGAATACTCCTGTCAGTATTAATCAGTCTAGTTTTCTGCTTGAGTGAGCCTATGGTTTGTTGATCAAGTGCCATTTTACAGTTAAGCCTCGTCTAAGCAAAATTTTAACATAACGTTCCTTGATTCTGTAAAACTGCCAAAATTATATGTGGGACGTGACCTGAGGAGTGCCCCAATTCGAAACTGAGGGGATGTAAAGTACCTCGGGTGATTCTACAGCTCATCTGGGAAGGCCATTAGTTAACTGTTGGTACCATAAAGTACTGTACCGGTTACACACTTCAAAAATGACCAATTTAATGAGTGACTGCAATTGAGCCTAGCCACTGCGCAGACGCGGGGAGGTGTGCCCCAATATTTTCGCGCTCCCCTAGCCTTTATGCGGTTCCTCCAAGATCAAGCCCCCAGAATTTCGAGGTTTCATCAAAAATGAACGTCGTAACAAAACTCAATACCTTTGCTTATATTTCACCTATTGACAAAATCCTATGTAAAATGAAGCCCGGTTTGCAGAAATACGCATTTTCAATAGGTATATAAATAATAAAGCAATGAAACAACGATTAAAATGTTTAAATGCTTGATACCCACGAAAAATACAGGTAAAAAAACACCCTCCGTTGAACCGTGGGAGGTAGTGTTTTCCGTCCAGGTAAGTTGGACAAATTCACATTTTCAGTTCCTATAATGTTCGCCCCATTAGGGCCAAAATATGGAAAAATTAGCATATGTTTCGAGCAATCAAAGAAAAATTTTGTAATTTCTAAGTCACTCACGAAAGTACAGTGGATCTGGAGAGCACGAGTTATGGAGAAGCCAAATTTTAACATGGAGGCAGGACCTGCAGGAACATGAAGGGAGTGTCGAAATACAAGCACCACGTACTTGTAAATACCAACATTCTCAAACTGTCCTGTTTGTCGATCTAAAACTAGGGGCCGGCGCAATGGAGGCTGTAACACACGGTCAATATAAGCCAGCCTGTTAGGTCCTCAAATATATTTCATTATGGTGTTGACCAAATAGTTTAACAAAAACACGACCAAAGAGTTAAAAATTTAACACAAAGTATATATTATGTTGCAGTAAAATTTTGTTCCATAAATATTTTCTTTGTCTTCAGACTCCCAGGAGTCCAATTATAAATACATTACTAGTGAAGCTCGCTTGCGAGCCAGAATTCGAATGGTGAGAACAATCCCCCGAAGCAGAAGTGTGAAAAATATTTGCCACACAATATTTTTGACACTCGCAATGAGCTTGTAGGCCCAGAAAATCCCATATCTTACACTAAAACCAACAATAAACACACATTCAGGTGATTTTCCCACGACTTCTCACCAAAAATTGCGAAAACGTCATGTTTTATGCCAAGTATGAACCAGAAGTGTAAAAAATATTTGCCCAACAATATTTTTGACACTTGCTATAAGTTTATCTGCCCAGAAAACCCCATATAAGACACTAAAACCAACAATAAACACTCATTCAGGTACCTTTCCCTCGACTTCTCACCAAAAATTGCAAAAACGTCAGTTATTATGCCAAGTACGAACCAGAAGTGTTAAAAATATTTGCCCAACAATATTTTTAACACTTGCAATGAGTTTATCTGCCCAGAAAACCCCATATAAGACACTAAAAGCAACAAAAACACACATTCAGGTGCATTTCTCACGCTTTTCACCAAACCTGAAATTAGGCGCCAACTATAAGCTTACAGACTCCAGATTGGGAAGTAGTTGAAAAACTTGTTATATATCATTGGAAAGCCCTGGTAAAGCTACATGGAATGGGCCTATTAGTTACTTATTGAGAAAAGTCGCAAAAACTGGAGATGGTGCCCGAAAAATGGCCCAAAATGACGTCATTTTGTCCCATAACTTTTCTCACGGGAAAAACTTCAAAAATCGGCTCCGTCACTACACCTAAATCGACCATTGGGGTTCGAATGAGCTATAGTGCATCAAAATCCGCCCAACCGTTATCGAGATCCAGGTGCGACACACAGACACATCAGACAGGGCCTCCTCAACCCCCCTCCAGAGCCAAAATTGAAAATTCTCGTTCTACTCGCTCGCTTTCCACTCGAATTCAATTATGAGTACCTAGGATCATGATTCGACATTTTTGTCAGACCAAACACTCATTGAAAAAATTAAAAAAATTCCTCAAAGAATCAAATACTTAAAAATGGCAAATCAACCATTTTAAGCATATATTATACGTGTTTCCTTTTTTTGGTTTCAAACAAACAATTCAAGTCAATATTGGTTTTATAAACTACCAAAATTATAGCTGGGAAACATGACCTGGATGGGACGACCCCTCCAACAAGTTCCAAACCGTAAAGTACTGTACCTGAAACAAAAACGACAAAAAAGTTTAAATTAGCATCTCGTTGTGCTTACATAAAAAGGGAAATCTTACTGATTTTTAGCCACACATGGAAAAATCTGGGGATTGTTAGATAAAATATGATTAAAATTTTTATAGATTTTTATCTCATTAGAAAACGTGCAGAAACCTAATCCAGGGTAGACCAAGAGCTAGATCCAGGCAAGCTAAAATTAACATGGGTCCATGAACTGGAGAAACCTTTGGAGAATCACAAACGAAAACTATACAAAGAGATGTGCGACATGCAAATATATACATATTTTGTGTTTTTAAACAAATATCCAGAGCTATGATAGTTTCCTTTTTCCACTCAAATTATCACGGCTGTTCGGCGCACGCCATAAATTCGGGAAGTATTCAACCATTGTTCGCATCGGTCAATTTAGTTCGATTTCCATTAGATGTTTCTTCATTGTTAAGTCGACAATCGCATTTTGGAGACCATCAAAAATAATGCTCGTAAAACTTACAACAAGCGCCGGATTCGACGCCCAAAACCGATATGTCTGTTCTGCCAAGCGAATTGTTCGTTTTCCATGATCATCCAGTGATTGAAAATGAGTTGACATTGTTTTAAACGTTTTCGATATTTTGTCCTACAAAATTTGTTGAGATGCAGAAATTAACTATTCCACGCTATAACAAGATGACAATTTATTAAGTCTGTAATCATTTGTCTGAAAAATCAAAAAAACAGAAATGGTTGCTGGGCTCTTCATTCGCTGAAAATTTTGCCAGGGGGTATGAACCAGAATCTCCTAGTTCCGAACTGGTGGGGCCTAGCTGGTTCCGAACCGGGGGCCCTCCTGGTTCCGAACCGGGGGCCCTCCTGGTTCCGAACCGGGGAGGGGGCGCCCCATTTTGCCAAGAGAAAAACGGTTAAAAATCGCGTCAGAAACACTGCCAAAACGCTTTTGACGGAGAAAAAAGCTATTTTTAAGCAAATTCTGACAAAATTTGCTAAATTTTTGGCTTCAGAACGGAATTGTAGTACAAATTTTGATCAAATTTTTTGTACTTTAGATCGATTGGAAATTAAAATATTTTCCCCGAGGCGCAGGGGAGCCCAATTTTACCAGGGGCCCCCACCCCCCAATTTGGAGAGCCCAGGTTTGTCTAATTTCGAATGAATGGCGTGCTAGTTAATGTATTGCCCAAAATTAGTAAAATAAAATACTAAAAATTACAAAGAAAATACGAATATATCTTGTAAACGCATAATTAAGAAAACTGTTCACCAGAAAGAAGGAAGTAACCGGAATTCCGGTTCTGGCGAAAATAATGTTCCGGTTGCGGTTCCGGCAAAAGGAAAAACCATACCGGAACCGGAATTCCGGTTAAAAAATTGTTTAAAATTGTTCACATTTTTTCCGTCATCTGCGGTCCAAATCATACGTTATATATACACAATGATCAAGCTGCAACACAACCAAACAAAAGAAAAGACTAACTCAAAAAATTACCCTATGAACGTAAATAGAACACAATTTCAGTAAGAATTTTCATCTTCAAGTGGCAGGAGTTTGTTAACAAAACAAAGCGAGTTCGCTGCTTGCAGCAGACTAGTCATTCAAAAATCTGCGGTACATGTTAAAATTGAACCTGTCCAACTTGATATACATAATAGTCAATAGAGTATGGATTACTGAAGTATGTACTTAGCTTTTCGCTAATATTAGTTGCGTGAAGCACCAGCTAGTGCGCTTGTAAACTTTGTAATCAGTCTACACTGGAATAAAGCAACATGTTACATATCTGCAAAGCATCCAGAAACTCCGTTCTTGGGAACGAACTGTATCTATTGAAACTGGGAGAGCACTATCAAAGTTTGTCTCTTTTATAGCATTCTGATCAGAAAACCGTCATCACTGTCTAACTGAGCGGCTTTGGTTGCCCAACGCTAGCCTGAACAATGTCTATGGCCAACAATCAGAAAATTATAGCATACACAGTTGCGGCCAGAAATCAGTGCAATCGAAAACGATCGAAATTTCGTTTAATCGAAATCGATCGAAATTTCGTTTAATCAAAATCAATCGAAATTTTGATCGATTTCGATCAATTATTATTTTGCACTTATTTCTGATCGTGACTGTACCTTTTCGTTTTCTTTTAGAACCATATAAACCCATAATTTCCAATTTCCAACAGAATAACATGAAACGAACGTATATCATATAAAGCAAGACGATTGGAGACAAAGTAATATTGTCTAGTCTCCGCTCCATGCGTTACAAGAATATTCAGTTTGACGTAGTTTACGCAAGCCTGCGCTGCGGAGTCCATCTGTTTGCTGGGAGTCCAAAAAACCGGCCTCTTGATGGATAATAATATATATTTAGCTTCTTAAGCATCTTCAAAGTCTCATAGAGGCAATCATGTCATCGCAATATATTAAGTTAAATAATCAGCTCCCATGTGCCAAAAATAACTGATGGATTTCGAGGGACCGGGTTTAAGCGAGTTCCGAGCAAGTTCGAGATTTCGAAACTATCAAAATTAATAACAAAACTAACTTTACCACTAATTACTTTCGAGCCGTAGTGCTCGAAAAAAATGACTGCTATTTGTTCGATTTTTGGTCGAAGTTCGTTGGATTAATTTGAAATTTTTTCGTAATGCGTTCGAATTTGTTCAAGAATAAATAAATTTTGTTCGATTTTTTTCTGTGTTCGTTCGTTCGAAACGCCGCACTCATTTCTGGCGAGTAATGTAGTCCCAGCGAGTCGAGGGAGCAACGATCATTTATGGCGATTACTGAATACGTCGATTATTATATTTATATCATCATTAAGCTTACGCCAATGACACTGCAGTATTAGCTCTTAGCGGAATCAATATCACATCCACAATCATTACTGTGTCGAATCAACGTAGACCGCGAACCCGTGGAACTTGGAATCAGTGACAGCAAGACAAAGATCATTGTGTTATCTGGGAAGCAAAGTCACGGGCGCAGGCTCCGCAGAAACTGATACTACCGCCAGAATAGCAAAGGCACTGGCTGCATTTTATAGCTTAAGGCGACTTTAGCAAGCAACAACGGTGAAGCTTAAAACATAAGTTAACATCACTGCCGTACGACCAGCCATACTGTATGGCTCTGAAACGTGATCTACAAGAGCTTGAGAAATGCGCCAGCTGGATGTCTTCGAAAACTCTGTCAACGTCGCATTCCCGGGATCTCACGGCTGGACCACAACACAAATGTGAAATGCAGCACCGAATTTTCCACACTGCCGTTAGCAGCAATGCTGCGGCGCACTCGTCTACATCTTCCTAGTCACGTGTTCATTGTGACTCAAGCACACTGGCAACAACTAACTACAGGCCTGGCTTCTCCAAACTACACGCCAAAACTATGCCTGGGGCATAGGCCCGGGGGTCCCCAGTTCGGAACTAGGGGCAACCGAAAATACCTGGCGGAAAATCCGCCCCGTTCATCTGCGGATCAAACAATTGACCTGGAAAGACCCGTAACCGTCAGAAAACATCAAAAATGTGTAATATGGCAACTGATTATAATTATTTACTTACATGAAAAGATATATCCTAGCGGTCACCGCACGGGAAATTTGGGGGTTTTTAAGCCAAAATAGAAAAACTTCGAATATTTTAGTCCATCACAAATAAGTTTGGTTATTTTAGTGGGGCAGCAAAGTACCGGGGGACCTGGTAGGGCATGAACTGCTGGGAGGCCAAAATTTATCTGGGGGCATGATTTGATGGAAAGCTGGAGGAAGTCCCGATACTTAGTAACCCCCGTGCCGGCGAACAATCATAAACATGTAGCTCCCTGTACTAGCAAGTCAGGTTAAAATCTTTACGATACAAGCGCAATGTCAAACTATCACAATAACACTATAGTGTAAACTGTATAGCAACTACGGTCACGCTCAGATATGAATGCATTTTTCGCGAATCGTTCCCGAAATATTCGCGAATAGCAATTGAACAGCTGTTAATTTTTCGCGAAATGTTCGAGAAAAATTTGCTTTTATTTGTGAACGTTACTTTAGCACTCTGTTTTGCCACCAAGGTGGTGAATTCAGAGTGTTGACTATTCAGAGACGTATACAGCTGTAACTTCCAGAGCTTTTTCAAAACGGACCCTGGGTCCAGCAAGTTTCTTTTGAGTCCATAATTGCAATTTTTGGCTCGAAAATTTCACAAATTTTTACACAATAAAAAACGAAATTACGAAACGCAATTTTACATTACATAATTACAAAACACATAAATTTTTCTCTGGCTGTCCAAAGCCAGAATAAACGATGACGGCCACCCATGAAACCAGCAGCAAGCAACTGTATACACATTAAGCAGGAACTGCTGAAAGCCTGCACTTTGTAATATAATTTATTAGCAACCCTGTTTCCGAAGCCGAAACTACCAAATGTCCAGCGTGGGTGCAACAAAAAATTTTAGGTCCACGTAACAATATTTGAGTCGGGACCAACCTGTGCACCCAAAAAACCATGCTTCTTGCAACTTACAAAATGAACAGAGTGTCACCTATGTTGCCTGAATCGTTGATAAAACATGTCAGCTTATTATATAGATAGGGACCCACAGCGTGCAACTACATTCAGAATTCAATACTACTACAAATTCAGAGTTCAATAAAATTACCTAGTAAAGTTATCGTCGCCAATGTGGTGAATTCAGTTTTAAAAATGTAATTTAGAGAGTACACAGCTAACAAAATGAGCCCAATATCAGCACTGTTGTTTGAATATGGAGGAGATTTCCGCACTTATAGCGTATTTAAGGACTCACAATTGAGCAACTACAAAGAGAATAAATTTCTTCGCAAAATGAAACCAACAACTACATAGCTCGAGTGGTCGTAAAGATAGCGTTTTCGCTTAATTTAGATCTTAACTATTCACGCGTCGTCGCTGATATTCGGCTGATTTTGTTACTTCATAATAATATGCTCCACTGTGTTCGCATAGTGGTTACTTAAGCTGCTGAGTTGTGGTAACATTGTTTTCTGTCAGTCTTTAATTTGATGTGCATACGGTCCACGTGAGTGTTATTATTCGGCTCAGTAAAAAAGTATATTTTAACCGATATAGCCAAATGATGCTATAAGGAAGTGTAAATGGTCAGTGAAAATACCGACTATCGCGCCTATGTATGCCGACTGAGCATTGTAAGTTTCAATAAGCCAGACAGGAAACAAAAATTGCCGGACACCTCTCTGTGACATGTGGACAAACCTTTCCGGAGCAATATTCTCTTCAATACGAAATGTTTAGAAAGGGTAGAGCGTCCGTATAATTCCAAGCCAAATAATAGTTCCATTAAATTTCTGGCATAAAACTCAGCAAAGCATAGTGTAGAAAAGCAATAACGAGAGAGCAGCAACGTAGCAAAGACTAACTGAATAAAAACAGTCCGGAACAACCATGAGAGTAAGTTGCATCAACAGATCAACATGTTCTTAAAAAGTGTTTATAGTACGGAAAATGGTTCTAACGTTTTCTTCGACGAGACCAATATAACAGTAGTTTATAGTTCACTGTGTGTTTGCAGCTCCGAACCCGATAATAATATAAAAAGAAAACACACTGCAAACGCAAAGGTCTCAATAACGCATCTGAAAACACCTGTTACCTTCTACTACTACTATAAACGCTGACATTTTTTCAAAGACCACAATCAAGCTAAACTTTGGTTATATTGTAATAAAATTGTTAACTTAAAACCACTGTTCCTTCTCTCAATCATGGATCTAGTAGCAGTGTTTTTGTAAAGCGACGTATTATAATAGCGTGTTTTACTAAATCGGCGAGTTTGGAAAATAGTTATAGGTTTTTCCAAACCCATTTGTTGAACCGCACCCCGGTCCATGCCCCTGACAAAATTTTCAGCGAATGAAAAACCATCAACTACCATAAAATAACTACAACCGTGCTTTACCACAACACAAAAATGAAACCGTGTGTCTCGAACAGTATTAGTAGTAAAAAATATAATGCATCAACCAAAAAATAATACAAAGCTTACGAAAAAACTCTGTATGTCTGCGTCAACAATAGTATCTTTATTATTATAATTATATTAACCACAGTAATATTAGTCATATTTTTATGAATGAATGAAAATTTTTATAAATATACAGGATGTAGTTATCCATTATTGACGTTGGTAAAGCGGGTGCCACGCCGTGCCCACGAAACGCATTCATTCGATCCAGTTCTTTGCAACACCAGTTCAATAATATATGGAACAGCAAAAAATACTGAACAAAATTTGCCCTGCACCCAGCAATGAAAAAACGAGAGAGCTTCAGAGAATCTACCTGCTGAATCTACGACAAGGGCCACAAACAGATATTCAGTGACCGCGAAATTTTTTGATTTCGACCACTGCTGGCATTGAATTTTCCCTTAAAATTTCGACAAATTAGGGCTTTCATGTCAGTAAAACATCTTCAGCCAGTCTTCGACTTGTATTAATTGATATATAATTTCTAAAACAAAAACATAACTGAGCTTCGAAAATGCTTGAACCCAAGTTAAATGCTGCCACCACGACGGATCCAGTTTCGTATCTGGCCCCGGAGTTTTACCGCCAATTCCTGAGGTGTTTCGGAACGCTAACCCTGAATAGTAATAATTTATTCGCTGCATTTCAGCACGTACCACATCTACTGCATCTGCAATATCCGTACAGTACTGAGCGTAATTTTTCACTCGCAGATACGGTATTCGCATTAAGTAGCGAAGAGCACGGCTCGGCTTAGTCATGTCGACGTCGTTTTCTTGACAAATCGATTGGAAACGATTGTACCAATGCTCAACGTTCGTGCTAAAATCATAAACAAGATAAAGTTAGGGTAGGGACCAGATACGTGTAGGCATTAGATGCTTAACAATCTATAAAATATTGTAGAAATTTAAGGCTAGAATAGCATAAATTATATTATTTCAGTAGGTGGTGGTTGTTACCTTTTCGCAAACCGATTACGATACTAAAATGTCATTAAATAAGCAACTTTACCTCAGGATACATGAGTAAGTGGCGCTAATGTGACGCATGTACAAATCATTGATACAATGTAAATATATGTTATGGACAATAATAAAAGCATATTATGCGCTACAAATGAGCGAATATTTCGTGATCCGCTTGGGATTTATCACACTCCGGTCTCGTCGTAAATTTGCTTTTATGCAAACTAGATTGATTACTGTTAAAGAGCTATTTTAAGCCAAGCCTTGTCTAAAATTGTTTACAAGCTATATATTGTGATTGTTTTTTAATATGAAAATAAAAATACAAACTCTCAACGCAGACAGACATTCAATCGTAGGTTAGCTCCTTGCACACCTCACGCTACAGAGAGCGAAATATTTTAATTTAATTGGGTTATTCTTTGTTGCATACAAGCGTTTGCATGATATATTTGTCCCACGCGGTCTGCATTGGTTTCCAAAACCAGTAATTATTCCGCTTGATACGCGAAGGAAAGCAAGTAATACATGAAAATATCGAACCAAAGCAAGGGAAACATGCTCTGTCAAGAGTTTTAACGATTTCCTGAGCTATATTGACTGCTTGATTGTATTGTGTATTAACACGAGAGTTTGAAACAATAATCTTGTATCATTGATCCAGATACGCGCTCCAGTAAAGTGTAGCAGCTGAAGCGACAGCGTTTAAATTCTTGTCAAAATCACCTTAAACACATTTTCAAATAAATAAATGAATTCTACTCAACTAAATGAGACATTTTGTTCAAGCTAAAGCTTTTGCAACTTATTCCCAACCATTAAAATAATATTTTGCGACAAAGCCTAAAACCAATGTATTTCAAGATGCGTCAGTGTACTTTTGATAACATTAATCGCTCAAACTCAAAGGTGTCGCAAAACAATAAATAATTTAACGCTATACCATAACAAGAGAAAAATTTTGTAAAGCATACTCTAATCGGAATTCTTTGAAAATTGGCGATACGATGAGCGCAGATGAACATGCCACTAATTCACGAAACGTTAGTGCATAGGACCGACACGCCACGTCTGCAAGTAGTTTCGCCGCGCAGCGAAATTGCGGCTGAGAACATATGTTTGATGAGACTGTCTGGGAGCCCGTATGAGACTTCAAACTACGGCCGTGTCCACTTCTCGGAGACACACGACAACAGCCACTGTTGGGACTTTCAAAAATCAACTTTCGTAAACTGCTAATCAGGCTTAAGTGAAACGCTGAAAATCGATCAAGACAAACACAAAACGCCTTTAGCGACTTGTTGTCGTCACTGCTGAACTGGTCTTTTGCTAAAATATTTCATTTATTACACAAGCTGAATAGATCCAAATAATTTTTACTCAGCTAAAGGCTGAAATTGTCACAATTTCACTATCCAACATAATTGGTGCGAAACAAATCTGGAATGTCCACAATGGGGTTCCAGCTCCGCAAATCCCTATGTTCATAATCCCGCTTGCTGAAAACATTAAGAATAAGTATAAGATTTATTATTAATTTCTTCAGATTCATGTTTTCTGTATACTAAATATTTTTATTTAAACATTTATTAATACCATTTCTAATGCTAAAACATTGTATTATAATGCGTGAGGCCACTTTAGGTGTGTACACCTAGATTCTTCTTTGGTCATGACAGTTCACGACCGTAAGAGCGATGAACGTTATCAAATCACGATTTTCCCTTATGTACGCGAAAACACATTGCGAAGCACGAACGCGTAGCGATGTTCGCGGTCACAATGTTACAATTTAGCATCGCTGTTTGCTGATCACGTACAAGCGGATACGCTATTACCAATTGCATTTTCTTCGTATGCTATAATATACATATAGACCGCTCACAATGCTGTCTGATTCAGAATGTCATTTGAAGAGCACGTCACATTTTGTGTTCGCGTTCACAAAAAATGCGAATACCAGAATGACAAAAATATGAACGCGAATTTCTGCCCAAATCAATTTTGACAAAAGAACAACCTTTTTGCACGCACCTAAATTAGACTAACGCATACCATGATGCTATTTCTATGACGGTTAAAAGTACCCAAAATATAGAAATATGTAGTACATGAATAAAACATTTGTTTCATCTTCCATTTGAAATTTCCCCAAAAATTCAGCATGCTACGAACGTTCCCCAGACCGCACGTTTCAGCAGGTGTGGCCAGGCAAGCAAATCTTTCCACGGCCATATTGTGAACATTTATAATGCAACACAATTAATGTTATTTTACTACATTAGTTTCTATTTATTACAAAGGATGCATAACAAGCATAAAAAACTTGAGATTATCAGTAAATATTATAAAATGTTGTTTTTCATTACATTTGCACGCAAAATTCTAACTTGACCAACAATTTCGTTTGCTATGAACTGGACAGTCGAGAATTATTGCACAAACATTCATCAGCAGATCTAACTAATCCTTGCTGTTGCCGTGTCCACCTTATCTAAGTCAGCTAATAATCATACTACATGAAAGAATTTCATCACTCTTATTCGCGCACGCATTCGCATTCATGATTACATTAGATAAGCAGTATAAGTACTAGGTGAGTACCAGGTGTTGCTTCGCATATTTTTATCGCTCCATCTATATACGCTTTCAAAGCAGACTAAGCTTTCAAGAAATGATGTAATGCGGCATCACTCGTCACGAAACCTATATGAAATGTTAGTCCTTTCCTAAGCCCAGGCAAAAAATTCATCAATTCTGAAGACACAGTAATAATTAAATACAGTCCGATCCTGTTAATTACAGTGCGAAGAACACTATATATTTATCAAGAAATTTTTTTGTACAAGGAAGCACCCGCTGATAACCCTAAACCATCGAAAAATATCAAGTATAGCCGAATCGGACATTTTGTAGGCCGGGTATATAAACTGATTTGAATAATACCAAAAATACCGGCGTATCTTCAACATTGACAAAATTCGGGTGGGCGAAAAAGGAAAATACTCTCTATCGGTTTGTCTAGTCAGCGACCTCTATAAAATATAGTTATATTCCTGTTCTGCTTCCTAAATATATACTTTCATAGATTTGGCTTCAGATGTTCTAGAGATTGACGAACCAGCCTGCCTGGATTCATTTCGACGTGCAACACGCCATAATCAGACAATATGACCAATATAACCCCTTGAACGCCAAACGATTGTAATCTTGGTATTGTAGATATGGAATACCTTTGACTGGAATTACCGCGGAACTGACTTTGAATGAATAAAAAATCGACATTTTCGAACATGATAGTATCCGTGTTTTTCTGACGCTGCCCGTTGGTCGTTTCCACGCTTCAGCTCAGCGATGTATGGAAGTCTATTCGTTGTCATACTAGCTACATGACCAAACCTTGTTAAACGTCCCTTTTTGATGTAGCAACTTGTTGTTCCATGTATTCCGAGTCGTTGGTGCACTTCCATGTTAGTCACACGACCCTGATATGTTATACACAATATTCGTCTCCAGCATCGGATTTGAAAACTTCTAAGCGGCAGTCGTTAGCCTTTAGCATGGACCAAGTTTTGCACCCATACAGAAGTACTGGTTGTATGCTTTTAAAATAGACACCATCGTAACAGTTCACATACTACACAGATGGCTGAGTTTGTGCATGGCCGCGGCAGTTCTAGTAACACACAATGACGTATACAAAACCTTTACATATATAATAGATCACTACCTTCAAACGTAGAACGAATAACCAAGATTGATGACGTCTAGGTACATGTTATACAAGACATATAAATACACTGGATGCTCTCAAAACATGCTCGATACGGGGTAAAAACTACTCATTTGAATCGAACCGCCACCCCCCCTCCGAGGCAATACTCCTCGAAAGGCTGACCGCCTAGTGCGCCACTAAACTTAACTTGCGCCCACTTACAATGCTATTTTGTAAAACACGATGTCGAATCCATATCCTTTGTTACGCACCAAGCAAGAAAAGCGATTCGATTCACTGATAGCCTAGAAGTGGTGATTTGCAATCGGCCAATGATAGTTCTATAAAGATTATAAGTTTTCAGAGGGGATTTGTGTCTGTTCGCGAACAAATTCAATGTAAATGTGACAGAGTAAAAAAGGGCCCTGTACGTTGTCAGTGATTGTTCGCGAACATAACCGTTTTCAATTCAAAAGCGATAACTTTTTTGTTCATAAGCAGCTTGAGTGTTCGCGAACAGAAAATGGCCAATTTTTACTTCAGAAGATAGAGTTCGAAAATGCATTTTTCCTAAAAAGCAAAATAGGATAGTCGTTGGGCGCAGGTTGAGTTTAGTAGCGCATAACATCTCCGGTCTTGGGAATGTATGGCACAAAAGCATTGCCGGACAAGTTAGATTCCCCAATGAGCAAACATACACATAAACCTACACATTTGAGCAATATCCCCAATAAACACGGCGAGTTCAGTGAGTCGTCCGATGAATGAAGCTTCAGCAAACGCAAGATCAAGTGTCTTGCTTATTTCTGATGACGCAGTAACAGCCGTACCATTGTTTATACCTGCTGTCGAGCTTAATGTTACTATGTTTACATTCGAGTAGCTGCGACACTCTATTCGATCGACACGACCTTTCTGAAATACCTATTAATTCTGCTATCCTAAATACAATAGATTATTAGCTACAACTTTAATATCACATATCAAACTAAAAGTTTCAACAGATTATTGACTTTTCCAAATTGAAGATGAGGGTAGTGGGTGGCCCCCTGTCATGTTCAGTTCCCTTGTCAAAAAATTGGCGCCTAGACTCGGCTCGTACTTTGCTAAAATTTTGCACTCCAGTGGTTCAGTGCCGCTCGTCAAACTTGTTTGCTCCCCCTAGTCTGGCCTTTCCACAGAGGAGTTAGCGGGGCTCCCATGATTTTTGAGCTCTCCCATTCAATGATTCCCCAGAATTTGCCTATAATATCAGAGGTCAATCCCCCAAGTATTTTGGGTTACATAATTCCAAAATGATCGTCCTGACAAAAAGGCTATAACAAATTCAATATTACTGCTTATATTTCGACTATTCATGACCAAAACCTATGTACTATTAAGTGCAGCGTGCACAAATACACACTTTCAATAGGACAATAAACACTAGTATCTCGCAAGCCAGAGTGAAACAGGCCGAGCGAGTTATCAATTTGTTTAATCACATGTAACAGGTTGTCTTTGATGTATATACCATCCGACCACTTGAACCCTAAACCTACTGAAAATCCTAAAAGCTCGTCGACCCTAAACTCATCGAAAATAAAACATCTGAAACCTCATGAAATGGCATAATATATTCAAGTTGGACTCTGCATAGCAAACCAATCGCACTCACTTTAACGTAAAAACAAACTATAATACGGCAAAGTCTGAAAAATTGCTTTTTGGCAAATGGTCGACAACCGTATTCGGCCCCACATTGGAACATGGAGTGGAAACACAAAAGGTCGTGGTCGGCAAAGTTTTAGACCTCGATGAGCTGATTTACATTTTTCAATGGGAAGCCTGTGTCGCGAGATTTATACTGCGAAATACTGGTACCCATATAGCCAGATTTGATAAAGAACCCTTAAAAACCTGTTTGAACCCTGATGATGGTGTCAGAGCTGTTCGTATTGAACTAAAGGGCACATCCGAGTCACTTTAGCTGTAGAACAAAAAATTAATCGAAATCCATCAGTCCGAAGACGAGTTATGAATGACAGAAACAGACAAAAACAAGATATTTTCACAATTCCCCACCTAGTGCCTTCAGTGGAAACTCCGCTCGCCCCGATTCAACAACCATTTTTCACATATCTGTATCACCTTACGTGACAACGGATACATACAATCGCTTTATTCACTGGGTCTTTGCGTGAAGCCAAAACATAAAAAATATCCTAAAATCAGTTATTTATAGCGCGTTATTCGCAGAAAAATGAAACACACAACAAGTTCTAAAGCTATCACCCTGAAATGTAACAAACATACTCAAAGAAACAAGGCAAAGAAACGCATTTAAATAGATTTTTGAATTTTATCCTTCAAAAAATAACGACACCAAAAATGATGGTTCTAGCGTAAAATTGTCCACGTGAAAACGATAATTTTAACAGTCTGTGTAAACTATAATCTGACAAAAACTTCATCCCCCTTTAAAAACATTTTTCGACTATTCGAAGCATTATACAAGACAATGATACATAAATTTACTGCAGACACAGAACTAGGTCCTTGAAAATGACCTAAAACTAAAAAACCTAAGATCAGTATTTTCGGCAATTTTTGGCACAAAGTACAGACAAGGAACAAAAACCTACACCAGTTCAAAAGTAACGTCCGTGAAACTTAACATTATATACTTACTCCTTAAAATACGGTAAAAACGTATTGAATTAAACTTTTCAATTTAACGAAAAAATAGTGCAATCGTACAACAATTACACTAAGCATACCAAAAATGTACAAAAAAATGACTTCATACGCGGAACAAAATGTTGCAACAATTTACTGATTTAACAAAAAGATTTCATTTTTTAAAAACAGTCGACGTAACTCACTCCGCAACCTAGGCAACCTCATTCTACCATTATAATGTTATGTGAAAAACTGAAGAACATGCAAAAAAATGACTAGTAAGCACAAAAAAATTACAACATCCACCTTCATTGGTTTACGATCCTCATAGCGAAATGAGTATGGGCGAATATTTTAAAAAACCTGTCTTCAAAACAGCTGCTGAGGCCATGTAGTGTGGAGTTATCGAAAAAATAAAAAAAACGTTCTTCGTTTTACCATATGATGGTGGTAGAACATCACAGAACATATGTACCCCTAACAAGTATATTGTCCCAGGTCGCACTGGAAAAGTATAAAAAGACGCAAAGACCATGAACAATTTGTTTTGGTTATTCATTGTAGCGGTAAAATTTTTTGTAACGTATCGGGTCAAGTTTAGTACTAGACAAGCATACAAAGAATCAAATTTAACCGTGAATTTCCAACAATAGGGACACAAACAATTCTTCGAAGATCTCGGGGACAAAAACACTATAAATCTGTTCTCAGAATACACAAAAACTCTGTTTGTAACAAGGGATTATGGGTTCTCTTGTATACGTGATAAATTACCGATGTGTAAAAATTGACTCAATGAGCTCATATTGTAAGTATCTTAGAAGAAAATCAACCTTTACTATAATAAATTTACAACCCCGACTGCCAGAAAATAACCAAACCGAACCGAAATTTACCACAACCGATCATTTAAAACAGTACCGGAACCTGGTCGTATAAATCTATATATAGTAAAAATAGCATGTGCACTTCATATTTTATCTAGTGAGAGGAAGTTGTCTGGTATTGCGGACAGCCATCGACTTAGATGCTTTTCACTATGCAACCTGCGTTCATTGCGTCACACTGAATGTGTACACCATTAATGGAGCATCGAGAAGGTGATTTTAACACCATTCCCATCACCTATAGTTATTAGATCTACGGTTGCAATATGTTATGCAACAGAAATGAGAAATTATTGGTTTCTGAAAGAAAATTACTCAAAGCTCTGCTTTCTGAATAGAATATGCGCTCTAAGTAAGACAAACTGCCATAATACTAGACACGCTCAACAATAAAAAGATTTTTTACACAATAATAATCATTTTAACACAATGCAACAGAAATGAGAAATCATTGGTTTCTGAAAGAAAATTACTCAAAGCTCTGTTTTCTGAATAGAATATGCGCTATAAGTAAGACAAACTGCCATAATACTAGACACGCTCAACAATAAAAAGATTTTTACACAATAATAATCATTTTAACACAATAGCTTTTTTAAACAGATAAAAATGATTACCAAGACAGTGCCTCACTAAATTTCAGCAATGGCACTCAAATTTAAAGTATACAGATCTGGGCTCTCCATTCGCTGAAAATTTTGCCAGGGGCGTGAACCGATGGCTCGCTGGTTCCGAACATAATTCGGCTTCTGGCGCATAATTTTTCCACAAATTTGCCAAGAAAAAACGGTTAATAATCGTGTCAGAAACACTGCCAAAACGCGTTCGATGGAGAGAAAAGACAAATTTTTGATGCAAATTTTGACAAAATTTACGAAATTTTTGTATTCAAGAAGGAATTTTAACACAAATTTTGATCAAATTTTATGTTATTTGGGGATTTTTACCTAGCCCGATATAAAAAATGCTAAGAGGCGATAAAGCTATGGAGACCGAAATTTTGGCAGGGGCTCGAACCGGGAGGCACTGGAAAATACTATGACATACAAATTTGGAAAGCCCAGCAGTTTAACAAAATTTAAACAGGATGAGTGATACTTAAGCAATTTATTAGGCAATCTTGCAATTAGCAATAATGCTCAGAATAAATTGCTTATGTTGTGTTGCCATGTTCAAGTTTGAGGTTTAAGTACATCCAAGATATCTATATTCTATTAGGAGTATGAACAGGTTCAATTTGAACATACAACAACGATCTGAATGGGTAAAGAACTTCCACAAGCATCCACGTGACGTAGTTTTGTTAACATAAGCTTAAGGTGAACAATTCCTACAGTGTCAAAATGACAAATCCTACTGAAATCACGTGTCTTGCTTATACTTTACACGACAATTTGTTGATGTATATATTGTTTCGTATCATTTGTGACAGAAAATTGATCACTATCTATATAAATTGTATGTCTGGACTACAGCTGGAGCAAAAAATATGGAAAATTTTAAACAAAATTTATAACCCGACTTCCGGTTCCGGTATGGTTTTTGCCTTTTGCCAGAACCGCAATCGTAACAAGATTCCCACCCGAATTGGAATTCCGGTTACTCCCTGCCCCAGTATAGTGCTTTACATCATGATTATAAACAAGATGCTTTCAGCATCGGTAAAATAATTAATATAAATAACGTTTTTCGTCATATCAAAATCTACTACATATATAAATATACATATTTGTTTTATCACTATTAATTATCAAAAAAGCTAACTTTAACAACTTCACCCAATCGTAACGCAACATACTGCTCCGGTGTTGAGTCGCTAATTCTAAAGCACAAATAAAATGTATTAAGCTAAAAAGTAATGTTATAATAATTCTCATCAAGATTGATTGCGCCAAATGATTAATACGTGAAGCAACACGTTGTAGTCTTAGACAGTGACACTATTTGGCTGACAGTACAATTGTGTCCAGCGCCTTAGCTTAGTACACCAGCCCGGTATATCCATAGCCGTATCGCCAAAATCTGTTCTGAGTTCACTATCCCACCTTGGGTGAAAGGTCCTGATACATTCACAGACAAAAGTAAGTAAACGAAAAACAGACGTGGTCGGACGAAGTCGAAGCCGTGCATGTCCAGACCCAAACGCGTCCGTCCGCGTCCAGGCGCAAATTCGTCCGACCACGATTAGACCAGCAGAGAAAATTCTGAACGGTCCGGAAAGCTGAAATTGTTCTCTGGCTTCTCCAAACGGCATGTGCCCCCCCCCCGTTTTTTAGCCCCCAAAAATACTTTTTGCGTCCCTACTTCAATTTTTGTCCCAAAAATTGTTCTAAAATCCGAATATTTACAGTTTTCGCAAAACATTTTTGAACGCCAGGCGCATGACAACTCTACCGAGACAAGTTTGTTAAGAAATAACTACTCAAAAAAGGTGTTACCAGGGTATTGACACAGCTGCTGCGATCACATGATGGCGGAAAACGAACAGTACCACGGTGGCGGGCGGCCACACAGCGTTGCTGACGAAGACGATAAAATGTCGAACAACTAGGCTGGAAACTAAGGCTGAGGCGATTAAACATAAGGGGTCGGGATGGATTTTTTATTTTTATGTTTTTTATTTCTTACATTTTTGTTTAGTTTTTACATTTTGATTTTAAAATTACGAAGTTGCTGGGGCAGTCACCGAGCCCCACCGAGCGGTGCTGCTTGGGATGCACCATCGATGTCGTCAGAGTCGCCATCGAATGGCAAAGAGCCACCGCCATCTTCATCACTAAACCCGCTAAAATCAGCTGATTAACCATCTAAGACGGCTGCAGCAAGTACAATTGATTCGCCGTAAGCATCATCATCGTGAGCAGGTTCACCACTGGGCTCATCGTCGAATACAGCCATGGCAGCAAACAAACGAGCTTGAACATGTTCAAGTCATTGATGCTTCATGAATCGCTTCTTCCCTCATTTTTTGCTCCCCTATTTCGTGTCCAACGGTCCAGGAGGGCCCGTAAAGGTGTCAGGTTCTAACCAGAAATATAACTTCATACACAAATTCCCAAATTTACATTTGCAATACAGTTGCGCTGCAATTCCATAACATGCGTTAATATAACATCAAATGTTCTCTAAGCATTATGCAAGTCAAATTATTATGCTTGCGAACTATAGTTTCATAAAATTGACAATGGTCTATTCATTGCACAAATCCGATGAACTGTTGCTCACGTTGTGTGATGTGTCATCCATAAAAGTTGTCCCAAAAGCATAAAGAACTCTATGCGCGTGGATCTGGCTATTTAAAAACAGTAACGATCAGAGCAAAATGTTACCGATATCGAGAAGATTGGTAAATAAAAGCATTGACATTATCGCAATCCGCGAAAGCAGACCGACATGAGGAAAAGTCGAACCTCAAATCGTTAGTAGAAAGCTAAGGATGATGAAATGAACAGCGATACTTTACAAGTTATCGTCAACGTAGTTAATATCTGTGTGCCTCCCAACTACAGCCAAGCAAAAGCATGTTCAGTAGTTTTAATTACCAAACGTGCCAAGCGATAGAACTGCGCGGTAACTTCAACTCTCAAAATAATTACTCGTAAGACTTAAACTATATTGAAGACAAAATGGCTTCGCGCTTTAGTGACTGGGTATTAAATAAAGACATGGTAGCATTTTACTTTGATGAGCCCACTCGTACAAACCTGCCCACAGGAAACTAATTTTCGCAAGGCGTAAAGTTTTGCCACTGTATTGTAGCCACATCCAATGGCCAGCATAGCACCCCATAAGTAAAGGTCACTTCCTAGTACTGGTAATAACCTGTGTGAGACAGAAACTTGCAGATTTGTCGAATCGCGGCCAGTAGTAGTGCTTCAGAGCAAGCTAACTGGATCGAGTTCTATTGCTGAACACAAGTTCAGTCTATCGACTGAACACAAATTAAAAGAGAACGACCGGAGATTTGTTAAGAAAAATCTATCGTGAAGGCTTTTGATGTTTTTAGTAATCTTGATGGTTATTGAAGCAGAGATTAAAAATATTCCATGAGGGAAAGTAAACAAATCCGTGCATGGTGCTGCAATGAAGCACCCGGAACGTTAAAATATCGTGATAAAATCGGCAGGCGCAATATACCTGACGCAGCTGAATCCTGGAAGGCCAAGACAAAAATTAAAAAGGGTATCCAAAAAATAGACAATAATCATGGCTGAAAGAAAAGACAAGCTGTTTTAATAAAAACGCCAACACTAGTGAAGTGTGGAGCACGATAAAATCGAGTGCCGAATAAAACGCTGAAGGGTGAGCATTGAGACGGGACGGAGTAGCACTGACGGTGAGCCGTGAAAAAGGTTACATTTTAGCGATAAGTATGCGCTTGTCAGTAACCTCCAGGATACCAATACCGAGAAATGTTGTAGCGCTACGCGAAAAATAGTGACCAGAATGCTGAAAAGGTGTAATAGGCACACGACTAGACATCTGGATGCGGACCCATGTTCGCCCTGCTCAATTTTCACAATTGGATAACTCAAAACTATTGTCAAATAGGTAAGCAAACAAGTATGCCAGATCCGAAAAGTATTGCAAACACTATGCTGAGCAATCTAAGGTGATATGGAAAGCAAGAGCGTCTAGATACATGCAACGTCTGGCAGTACCAGTGACATGGAATACCGCCTATGTGTTGAAGATAAAACGGGCCGAAAATCCAGGCTCATATCCCCGATCATCCTCATCTCCTGCGTTTGCAAATTATCCGAGAGATTGAACAAGCATCCAATACAGTTCTAGGGTCATTCCACGCTACGATGTCCTTTTGTCCCAGGAAAAATGACTAATGACTAGATAGCAAGAAGGAAATCATCGGATCAGTTTAGGTTGCAGTCCGAATTTAGGACAAATAGGTAACTAAAGATCAAGTCCTCAGAATATGTAAAGGAATTACCGAATTGCTGCAAGAAAGTAAAACAACAGTAATTCCACCAATTGGTTTTGAAAGAACCTTTCATAAAATCTGGACAAAAGGCTTCATCACGAAGCTTTGTGATTCAAGAACGCTTAGCAATCAGATGACTCATTGAGGCCTACTTTTAGAAATGACAAAACAAAAGCCCTAACGAGATATATTATGCCGTTATCTCTGCTGTTGTTTTTGGTGGATGTGAATGATATCATAGATGAACCATAGAATTTTAGAAACGAAAATACAATCTAAAGTTGATTACTGCAATAGAGTGGTACCACCAATGAGCATGAGAAATGCATCCGCCAAGACAAATCGATTTACTGCTGCTGAAATTGCGAAATGAAACACGTGAAGCACTTCAAAGTCAGTAACGCTATGAAGACAGCTTCGAAAATCTATAAAGCAACAACTGCGTACTTGTTAACCAGGCTACAGAAAACATCCACGAGACTCATATACTACCAAAGAACGTAACATTCAGTGACTGTCTCTACACAAATATCTATCGATTAGGGATAGTTCCGAACAAGACCTTGCCGAACATGTAGAAATTTGTGTAGACGGTTCGGTGGAAAGATGCAACGAAAACAGTGGAGCTGAAGCTCACATTAGACTGGTCGAAAGGATCAATGGGATTGTGCTCACTGCACCAGCTTTAAAGTACTCATCATATATCGCGAAGATTATAACATGTGACTTAAGTCTAAGCTGGCTCGTGAATATTCCTAGAACGACTCAAACGTCTGCGTTGTAAATCTGTTTACGCATTGGAAGAGTGCTATCAGTCGCCTTGTTGGTCCTGCAAAACAGAAAAACTAAAACCTGGATGTACCTACATACGAGACGCCGCAGCGTATAGCATTTCAGTAGGTACTCGGCCTGAAAAAGAAAAAAATTGAAGAGTCCACAATATCACGAAATCGCGTTAGCCCCGAACCCAGCCCTCGTTGGAATCAGAACAGCAGCAGTTGTGGTCCAAAGAAAAACTAAAACTATGCACACGGCCCAGATCTTGACTTTGATCTAAGACACGTCCAACGTAAGGCCGAAGGAAACTCTGAGCCAAATAAAGGCCGCTACGGGCACGACTGTGTTGTGATAACTCTCCAAGCTATTTCCCCTCACATCTTTTACCCGCGGGATTTTTGCTGTAGTTAATAAATCACAATATTAAACTTATTAAAGTGCCACATACCTACATTGCAATCTAGCGTCTCCGCAGGACCAAAATTTTACCCGGGGGTTACGCGTGAGACCCCAGTTCCAAACTGGGGGAGCTATAAATACATGTGGGGAATTTACTACTAGCTTACCTGTGGGAAACAGTATCTCCAAAGTTACCTGGGGGTTATAATTCCAATTTCTAGTATCTTCAAGCGTTCACAACATTTTTATTAGTTTTTGTTGCATCTTTATTGTTCCAGCACTGAAAAACCATATATCTGCAAAGGGTTTTATAATAAATAGTATTATATTGAGTTTTGTTATAACCGGTTCTTGTTAAGAGAACCATTTTTGGGTGACCCAAAAATACTTAGGGAGTGCAAGTGGCATGACCTGGAAGAAGCCAAAATTTATTTGGCTGCACGAGCCGTCGAAATCCTTAGGGAACTCGAATATCCTGCCCCCACCCCTCTGTAGAGAGGCCAGGTAATTTTAGTATTCTGCACTTGAAAACGTAACAAAGCGTTTATGAAGACGATTTTCAACATTTTAAGTAGAAAATTTGTAGAAAAAATACACTGTCATACAATGACATCCAAGAATCGCTATACGAGATTGGGTAGTTTAAGAAGTACGTTCTGTCTGATACTTGAGTTTTACGGGTTACCACTTGATTCTAACCGCGCAAAACAGTAAGAAAATTTGAATCACTAGGCTATATAAACTTAGAATGTTATGCAAAAGTAAACTTTCGATGTGCCCCCAAGCATCCTCGTTTGACACCATGCATATATAAAATGTTGTTAGAGAACAAAACTCAAATTACAAGGTGTATCCAATTTCGATATTTTTCAGTTCCATAACGCCATAAGCGAATGCAATTCGGTCCCTGTACATTAAAACCAATGTGTTCGCGAACATTTTCAAATTATAATGTATAAAATATGAAGCGGGCTAATTTCTGTTCTTTTATACAAAACTGAAATTTCTGTTCACAGAACAACGGAATCGCTTTTGCTTTTGACAAAAGAGGATGGTAAACGGCGCAGCTTAAGTTTACTCATGCATTACCGCATAATGCACCAATGCAAGATATTTTGATAATGCAAGCCTGACAATAAAATCACACAAGTTTAGTAAAAGCCCAGACAGAATATGTTTACAAAGCGTTGGATATTACTACAAATTATCACTTAATCACCAGATATGTGATAAATAATGAGGAAATATATAAACCTATTTAAATAAGCAAAGCATAAATGAAAACATTACGCATAATTTTGTCCCCAATAATACAAGTCCGGCAACGATGTTAAACCACGCACGGTGACAGTTGTAAAATCGCTGCCACATGAAACGTCTAGTGCTGTTGTTTTTGTTCCAATCTACAAAACACGTAGTAAGTGTTCGGATGTCGAGAATGCGAAGAAAGTACAAAATGAAGTGTTACGTATCATTACACCTCTCGGCTTTTGAATAAGGCGGGCAGCACAATAAATTGGACCAAACTATTCCAATACCGAGTAAACCAAATTTTACGAATATCATCAAGAATTAATATTTTGGTGCATGTTTACTGAAAAATTTCTTCCTAATCAAGACAAAATCGCAATGTTAAATACAAAATGGAATTCAGTTAGAATGGAAAATCAGAAACTATAGCAAAGTACAGTAGGAGGTATTCGATTAAACAGTTGACGAGTCAGCAGTAGTTTTCAGTGTTATTTTTAAAATATTATTGGAGGAAAAAATGCCTACGTATGTGACAGAAGTGAGTGCAGCCTTATGAGAACCAAAAAGTCCAAAAGAGTTTCAAGGAAAAGCAAAGAGATAATATCTTACAGCTACTGTTTGTACATAATCATATTGTTTGGTCAACAAAAAATAAGCTACCCTACATGACTCGAAGACCAAGATATGTGAAATCTGTGCAGAAAAAATTGTACACAACGATAATACGTTCAACATAGTCATTTACTAAAGATTTTAATAATAGGTGAACTAAACATTATTACGGTAAGCGGATGATAACCCAAAATATTCCGACAGACAGCGGCAAATGGATTAGTGCGACAAAAAGTGACTAATATACAGAACGGTTCAGATCTCAACCAGCTGCTCTCCTGCTTCGAAATCATGCCTATGTACCAATAAATAACCGGAACCAGCAATCGGAACTGTTAATTTAAACCGCATCCGGAATCGGAACTTGGACTTCAAAACTTACGTAAATAAATGAAGGAAAAATGAATGTAACATGGATTTAAAATGTGGTAAAAATATGGAATGGTAATGAAATACATGGACAAACAAAAGAGAATCTTTTGTATGATTTTTGCTCATGGCGCCTTCGCGGAAACTCCACTCGCTTAGCTCGCTTCGTGGCTACAAATAATTGAAACGAGCGAAGCGAGTTTCGCCAAATAGGTTGCTAGCGTGCGAATAGAAGAAAATTTTTTTTTGTTTGTCTGTGACTTTCATAGCTCGACACTGGATCGATGGATTTTCACAAACTTTTTTTAAATGAACCGTTATGGTCTCTATATGATTCTTTTGTAGGTTTGATGTGCATTCCGGGGCGGGTTTCGGGTAAGAAACGGGTCAGAAGGATCAAAATTTAACTTTTTTTGAAATTTCGGGACCACCTGTAGTGTGAACTGCAAAATTCGAGATTTGGTTAATTTTGCCAGATCTCCGTGAAAAGACAGGTCCCTAGGTTTTCGACTACGCTGAAAGCGATGGCAGGAATGTTTTTGATGTATTGTCAATATTTTCCATGATTAATGATGGTCGAGTTTGAGGACCAGACCCTAACATTTGAACCCAAAAATTCGAGATTTGGGAAATGTTGCCAAGCTTTGAAGTCAAACATTCGAGACTTGGTTAAGTTCGCCTGATCATCCTGAAGAGACGGGTTGCTTTGGTTTATTGCTAATTAGAACGCGTTACAAGAATCGCATGTGCTGCGCTCGCAGAAAAAGGTTAGTCTTTGATTATCATTTTGTATGAACATAAGGAACGACTGGGTCTGTAAAGTGTGAGGTCACGCTCGCTCGTTTCCCCTCGCTTGCGAGTTACTAGTTTATTAAATATAGTAGAAAAACTGCAAACGACTAATTCACTATAGTACTTGAATCCTAGCTTTATTGTTATATAAAATCGAACCTTGCACTTTGTTGGCAATGACGCATCACTCTTTCCTGCTTGTTTCAGCTGACCAGCAGCATTTGAACCAAAGACATAAACCTGTAACAACACATAACGGTGAAATTAGTCTATCGGTACAAAAATGTTTAAACTGTGCTCTCAGCGTTATACCTGTAAGTCCAAACATTGAAGTCATTGACAAATTCAGTTCAATCGATAGTGCAAATTGTAATTTTTCAAGAGCCATTTAAACTTAATGTCGAAGCCACAAAACGGAATTTTCTTTAATACTTAGCGAAACTCTCAAATGTAAGATTTACACATTCTCATGCGACATGAAATTGGTTCTACAATTATAGTTCTTGCTGCAAATAGTAAGAATTTGTGATAGTGCTTGTGGCAGATACCGAACCATTGTACAACTTTAACTGGTAGATGGATGACTTCCTTTCAGCTTTTGACTAAGTTTTCTAAAACCAAGTAACGATGTCTTTAGTCAATAGCAAAAATTGTAGAATAAAAAAATTATTTAGAAATGTACAATTTCCAGTATTTCATTGAGAAATAAACTTTAAATTATATTTTATTAAATTGTTTTACGTATTTTGAGAAAATTATAATTTTCTGTATTTCACACGTTTTGGCGTCCTTCTTTCCTTACGATATTATAATGACTGGATTAATAAAGCCCACGTTTGCGACTGGAAAAATACATTTTTTCATATTTTCACGCCATCATAGACATATTTTGAACTATTACTCGTCATTCCAATTTATTAAATATACAAATGGCCAAATAGAAAACCATTTTTCCTGGAGAAGCGAAATTACAAAAACTATACATCTCCTCAGAAAACATAACCACAGTTCCATTTTACCGGTTTCCATGTACTGAATTTTTTCCCCACAAATTTTTTGATATTTTACTTGACAAGGGAATTCACTTTCGGCATCTTTGTTTTGTGGTAAAGTAGTAATTCGTTTATGATGGCCGCAAACAAACATAAAGACGCTCCAATCTCTGCTTATATAGTAAATATCAAAACTAGGGCGTTTCCGAAAATAAGACGCTCTATGACCAGTGTTCAGACAACCGCTAGAGTGGCCAAAGAAATGCGGCTTCGGTAAAAAGTAGCCAGATGGCTACTAGAATGTTTGAACCAAATAACAATTCAATTTACCTAAATTCAGTCCAAAATTCGAAATTTAATACATTTAAGTACCCTAGGGATCCCGAGTGAAGAATATAGAGCCGTTAGAACCCATCAAAACTCCAGAAACGTCAGATTTGGAATAAGTTTAGCCCAAATGCGCTAACTTGCAAAACCGAGGCCAAATGGCTACCATACTAAAATATTGTTTTGGTATTTAAGGCGAATTAGGTCGACTTAAAATTTTCACAAACATGCCACATACGCCGATAGGTATGACAATACCATTTTCAAAGCCTACCCTGGTTTCTCCAAACTTCCAAAATCCAGAACTGTTGGGGTGGATGGGTGGGCGACTGAAAGTACCCGGACACTAACCCACCAGTTCATATGGGACTACCCTGTTGAACTAGGGAACCATAAACTACAGTAAATGTCAGAAAACGTCAAATAATACGAAATTAACGACTGAATACAATTTTGTATATATATCTATAAACGAAAAAATTTAAGCGATTTTTAGCTCATCGGAGAAAATTTAAACTTTTAACATGAGTGGGGAAAAATTAGCATATTTTAGCCCATAGAGAAAAAATTCAGTAATTGTTAGTCGAGCGGGACTGACCCCACACAGTCGTATTTTTTGAGAGGGCATCAAAATATTGAAGTTCGGGGGCAAAAACATTACAGGAATAATCTTTGTTGCCTTAGTATTTATGAAACACAAACAACGCGTCGGTGTGTATTAACATTATATCCATGTCATACACATATTATATGTCCAGGGTATATCAAACGTTGTCTGTTATCACATTCAGATTGCCAAAGATTACTAATGATCTGGCCCTTTTAACAAACATATTCGAGTATGTCAGGTTTACTAATATAATCTACTGTAATGGTTAAAAGTCACAGCGAAGTGCATATACTTAGACATTTTCTTTTGGGGTTGGGGCAGGCATTACAGTTTAGGGCGGGGAGTTCAGGAACCCTAAAAATGGACCAGCAAGCAGAAAATTACTCAAGAGTATGAACTGCGAAGGCCACAATTTATATGACGCATGAACTCCGAAAACCTGGGGAGGTCGGTATTTGTGGCGGCCCACTCAACTGTATTTGGAGAAGCCAGCTATCTAGTCCCTGAATTTTCAAGTGTTCTAAAGATTAAGATCGCATTAATTTTAACTGGAAGTAAAATGACCACGATGGGCCATATCCATTTATATCCATTTGAAGGTTACGACCCGTTTATAAATAAATCACTACTTCTTTGTTTAAACCACACGACCAATGTTTATATACCGCAAAATCGGCTGATCGTTTCGCAAATCTATGTATATTCAGAAAAAATAAAACAAAATTAGAAAAATGAATTTTTTTCTAACGGTTTTAAAAATGCCAATTTCGACAGTTTTTAAGTTACAAATATGTTAATACTACGCTAAAATTTTTTCAAAAATAATAGTACAAAAGCGCCTAAATAATGAATACCTAGGTGAAACATTTTAACTCGCACTAAATGAAGATAAAGATGAAAAAGTAAGTATGTATACATGTTTTAAAAAAACCAAAAAATAATAGAAATCCCATGAATAATTTTTAAAATGGGAGGACGCTGGCTTTTTGAGCAGCCAATAATGGATACGATATAATAAGGTAGCACACAATCACTTTGACTAAGACAACTTGGTACATTTCAAAATAATCCCAGTGAAACCACAATCAAACAGCCACTTCTCAATATATATAGCATTCCTATTATATGGTATCTTCTCAGAGTTAAAACGTCAGAATGATTTTCTAGAAAATATCGAGAAAAAAGTCGGTACACAGCAATCAACCAGCTTAAACCATTTAAGTTTAAAACATAAACACCCCCGTGTATTATCCTCTTCACTTGAGTGTGAAAATAGTTTAACCGAACATGGTGATAAAATAAAAAACAGCCTACTTCGCCAGACGCCGTGAGAACTGCTGAATGTTCGCGACCGACTGTCACTTTAAGCGGATAGCAATTGTTGAATACGTCGACAATAGTCGGATGCTGGCTGAAAACAAGCTACAATGTATCCTAGTAAATGGATTCCTGTTGGATATCTCAGCCGTTGTGATACATAGTTACTGTGCGCTAATCATATTATAAGGCATTATAGAACCCTGAGCGTTGTGGCAACAACGCCATAAATAATATTGAAAAAGTACGATAGGTTAAAAATTTCTGAACATTTTCCTTATTTGTATAAATTCGTTTATTTCCATTCGCTATTAAGAATAGGTCAGAGCTAATTGATGTTACATTAGCTAGTAGTTATTTGGAAAGATATATTAAGCATAGGCATGCAACAGAGCAACTCTCGAGAACAGATTATAAGCTCATTAAATTTTTCATGGACTTTAGTATTGACTATTTTTAAATTTAAAAAACTTGTCAGAAAAAAAACACGCACATGGAGGTGTTTTTGCCTTTCGGTGCATAAGACTCTGGTATTCAATAGACTTCATATGATATTTGGCAGGAACAATCAGACTATTTTGGGCCAGCTTAGATATCCTGATGGTTATACAGAATGTGATAATGATGTTTTAAAGCTACTCTTAGAGGAACATGTTCCGTGTCCATCCCCTCTGAGGATGGAATCGGACATTATGACTTAGGGAGGTTAATATGATACCTTAAAGCAGGGTTTTTTGGTCAAAAATATGTTCTTTCGAACACAATTTCTTATAAATGAACAGCAAATTTTAAAAATGACCATATAAATGAACAGAAGCATTTAATCCCACCAAAACCATCGTTCGAAACCGAGTTTTGTTTGTAGTACTTATGACTGTATGATTCACAATGTTCATAAGCTATTATTCATATGTATAAAGCAGTACACCAGACACGTTATGTATGTATATATAGCTTAAGTAATATGTAACAGATTCATACTGGATCGTTACGAGGTAGATTAATCCTGGCCACACCCTAATGGCCAACATTTACGAATATCGTTACGTAATAGATTAATCCTGGCAACAGTGTAATGGCAAACATTTAGTCAACTACCCCATTAATCCTGGTCACAGTGTAATGGCCAACATTTACAAATACCCCATTAATCCTGCCCACAGTATTTTTAGAATTTAGTTAGGTACGAATGACTCATGATCTTGAATACCCAAAGCGGTACGACCCAAACCAACCGTTGCATCGAAATACGTACGTATATGGAATTAGAACCAATTTATGACCTCTTTGCGTAAGCGAATACATAAGCCGATTTCCCCCGCATATACGAACTGACTATAGGGACTTGTTATCAAATAAAGATTTTCGCCAATTTTCGGTCTGCACCGCCAACAATGTTTATTGATCAGAATGGGTATCGTTATTAACTTTTCAGGAATGGATAATCGTCGAAGTATTGCTATCGTATATATATGTTGATTGTAGTGCCATAAAGGCACCTATTGGTATAGGTATAAAGGCGTTATTGGAATACTTGAATCATGGATATATATTAACATTACCATCGCTTTGTTGTACCATTTTGATTGCCATAAAGGCATGTATTATGTATTTGACTCGTGTAGTCCTGATCATACCGTATATCTGCGTACCACTGGAATTGTTGTTGGTATTCATATGTATTTTAGGTGGGTACATACGATTTGGCAGCCTGATTACCGTCGTATATTTGAATCGTACTTGTTAACCATCTAAGTATAATCGTTGTATCATATTCACATTGTTATTGCTTATTGCCTATGGCCATAAAAGTGTCTATTCATATGTAATGTCGTTGTAATTTCACATCATTTGTATGTTAACCGCTAAACCATATTCATACCGTACTTTCATGTTGTTTAAGGCCATACAACCGCCCATATTTTGTTGATTGTATACCATTTTTATGGTTACCATGATATGTTGTACCCTTGGTATTTGTAAGTATTGAAATGGTGAAGTCCGGGAATAATTCGTTCTTGCTTAGGTCGAAATTCTGAAAGAAAGCTTACGATTTTCGTAGGAAAATGTGTGTAACGGTTTATAGGTAGAGAACGCGAGTATAGCGAACCCATGCCATACCCGATTAGCGAATGAATAAGACGGTACGACTCAACGCCTGCCCCGATATATAGGAATAGCTCTACCCCGCGTGGTAGGACCGCAAAGTTTACTTCGATTTTTGATAGAAAAGAGTGGCCGTGACGGATACCCATCGCGACCGTCCTCACGAATGAGGACTACAAAAATATGGCTGTTCGCGCTATAGCGAACAGCAAATGAGCACATTTCATGAAAATATTAATACGATAAGTAAAATATTACTTCACCAGAGCTCAATTTCGAGAAGTACACTGGTAAGGCATCAGCCGGCAGCGTTCATTTTCGCTGAGCAAGATAAAGGATAAAATTAAAAGAGAAAGTTTGAAAATTTGGACTTAAAAGTAGTGGCTCCGGCCCAACCTCCGGAACCGTTGCGAATTCGAGAATTTAGTACTTCACATTTCTGATAGGAAATTTTACGGTCTATCTAATGAGACCGGTCTCGTGGAGATCCGAGAAGAGAAGGGGGGGAGAAAAAGAGAAAAAAGGGGGAGTTGGTGAGGGCGGTGAGGAGAGGAGGCGGGTCGGGGTTTGGGCCCATGCATAAAGAGACCCGGCCCCGCGGCGTACCGGCGTGCCTTCCGCTAAAAAAAAACACACCCAAAACTTAGGAACCCGCGGGGCCGTTAAAACCCCCACTTATTGGGGCCCGTCCGGGGGCCCCCCTCCCCCTTTTTCCGCAGCCCCTTTCTCTCCAGTACTCGGGGGGACGCGCAGGGATCGAGACCCGTTTAGCACGTTGGTGTTACGCGGGGCGGGGGGTCCTCTCCTCCCTAGTGAGCGGGCACAGGTCGCCTTTTGGATAGCGCGAGAGAGAGCCCGTCTCCACAACTATTTGATTCGGGGGGGGGGCGGCGGCTGGTGGGGGGGCTGGTGGTTGGTAGGAGGTAGGGTATAGGTAAGGCTTGGCTCTTAGGAAAAAGGGGCTGGTCGAGTAAATTAAATTACTTGGATAAATACTATAAGGTTTCCGGCTTCTGGACTTTCGGGGACCGGGCTCAAATAAGGGAAGGTTTTAAGGGGGAGAGAGGACCCCCCTACCGTTTTAGGGAGAAACTTACTCTTTCAAGGTTACTACATCTTTGATGTTTAGTTGATACTGGTTTGAGTTAAAGTTCGTAGCTTACTATCCAAAATTCCACACGTGCTTAAATTACGTCACTTTCCACGTAACGCGTTAGTAAAATGTAACGGAACAAAATACTGTCCGCTCAACTGCACACAACAGAGCGTTCACCCAACAAGTCACAACCTTCATCAAATTACAAAATATTAAGTTCTTGTATTATGCAAATTATTAAGCTAAACCATCATCAACGCTTTCTCCTTTCTACGCTTCGTCTACACGCATGTAACACGTCCCTCCTCCGGCTAGAAACGACCCCGTTTCGAGGCTGGACCATTTTGGTGACCCCGGCAATTGCGCCGACGTCTCTGAACAGCAGAGGCGTTAAGATTTCGGGAAATCCTCTGAGAAGCAGAGGCATTTGAACTACCCGTCAAAGAATATTGCACAAATCGGAGTTTTGGAAAGAATGATGTCCACGCTCTCCAAAGCTCGGTGAACCCGGCATGGTTAAGATGAAAGTTGTTCCGGCCTTCGAACAGTCGTTGTCGAACGGCATTCGCTGTATCATCGAAGAAGATGTCACTAAACGATCGAGCCATATTGATGACTTGGAAGCGCGGAGGTTGGAAATGTTGCTGGAACTCGTCTTCAATGATGGCATTGAACTGCTTGACAGATGGCACATGCTTATGTAGAAATGGCAAACTTAGCAAAATGCGTGCGTCACCTGCAGATTCGGACAAGTCGAGTAGGACTTTCCGTAGACAACTCCATTCAGTTTGCCATTCTTTTCGTGGCCGTTGAGCAATATTCACTCCAGCGTTGATAAAGATGAATCGATATAGGCTAGGGCGCGGCAATACTCGATTACGGAACTCAGTAGCCAGATTAGTAAACTTGGCTCCCGAAATCGCACACACCGAACCGCCTTCGATCGCTTTTACCTGCCTGCATTGGGAATCGGACAATAGCATTACAGTGCGCTGATTTCCATCTGATTGCAGAACGAAACCAGATAATAATGTCTGAATGCTGTGGCGAGGCATGACGTTGCCACAGTTCCAATCTTCTACTAAACATTGCAGAACTGCTCCGTAGAGATTGTATCCAGATGGTATATAGTCTGCATGTCGTCTGAGATAACTCTCGCAAACCCCAGTTGTCCAGACATAATCATTGTGTGCAGATGCGATTAAGAATTTCGTGTGTTCTGCAGACGCAGACTCGATATGACTGCGAAAATCAGCTTGCTGAGTCGCTAGATGAGCTACAATGGCATAATAGACATCTATGGTACCTCCATTATCCACTCGGTTGAAAGGCGAATTCCAGACTGCAGCGCGATAGCCTTAACGACATCTAGACTGCTCATCATTTTAGTTGTAAGCAGCCGCTCCGCATAACCGCACTCCTTGTGTTGCTCAACACAGATGATGCAAAATGCTTGTTCGATTGTAGCAAAGTTCGGAAGCTGAGGAGAGAGGCTGAATGAACGATGATAATGGCGCGACAGCGGGTGATTCTTGCCAACAACAACGCGTTGCATTACCTGAAACGTAAAGTTTTTTATTATTTATTTAGCAATAGGCCTATTGGCCAGAAAAGTAGTAATATCGGATGTTTAAATTGAAACGAATAACTCATAAGAACTACGGGTTAATTTAGTCCATGTAGAATGGTTTACAAGAACTGGAAACCCTTCCGACTGCACGTGTTTGACGTTGAGTGACATTCGGTGATTCGTACTTATTGCTCTTCGATTGCCAAGAGCATAATGCAAAACAGGGTTTCAAACGGTTATGGTGTACCCACTCTGTTCGTCCAACTCCTGTTGCTGGTGCAACATAGAAGTTGTTTCTATGCTTGTCTTGCTCGATTATTTTAAATGGTCCTAACCATTTATGAGCGAGCTTGTGGCATAATCCTGGTTTCACAACAGGATTATAGACGTAAACACGATCACCAACGATGTAATTGTGAACTTTAGATCGTCGCTCATATTCATCTTTCATTCGCTTCTTTGACGCCGCCAAATGATTCATTGCTAGCTCTCTAGCGATGTAAGCTTGTGCTTGAACGTTCGCCATATAATCATTTGCATCAACGTACGTCGTAGTGGGACGCACCGCTCCCAGATTGAGTGGTAGGACAGGATCTCTGGTGTGCACCAGTTCGAAGGGTGAAAATTTTGTGCTTTCTTGAGTAGCCGTTTTGTATGCAAACACGACATGCGGCAGAAATTTGTCCCAATCACGATGATTTTGATTCACATACATCCTCAGCAACTGCTCCACGGTTCGGTTCCAGCGTTCAACCAATCCTTGTGATTGTGGATGATAAGCTGTTGCACTGGCAGACGTCGTGCCAGTTAGCTCACAGATGCTTTGAAACAGTTTAGACATGAAATTTGGGCCTTGGTCATGCCTAATGATCCTCGGTGAACCATGACGACATACAACTCGTTCAATAAAATGCATGGCCACAACATCCGCTGTCTGTCTCGGTACCGCAACTGCTTCCACATACTTGGTGAAGTCATCGATGAACACGATAACGTAACGATTACCAGTGAGTGTTTGTGATAGTTCCAGGACGTCAACGACAATGCTTTCAAATGGAGCAGATAGAGGCAGCGGTAATAAAAGTTCCCGTGCCTTTTCTGGTGGATCCTTCCCTGTTTGGCACCGTTCACAATTTCGACAGTATTTCATGACATCTCGACGCATGTTTGGCCAATAAAATTCTTTCCTCACCCTATCGTACGTTCTAGCAAATGCCATGTGACCGCCAATCGGAGAATCGTGTACAAGTTTTAGGATTTCTTTGACCATTGACAACGGAACAGCAACTCGCAGAACTTCCTCGCCCCTCCGCATTAGGCGACCATTTTCCAGCTGGTAGTTATCCGCTTCCCGGAGCACTTGATGTTGGCGTTTATCAGATGGGAATTCTCCGCGTTGAAGAAATGCTATGACGGGTGCATAGTACGGGTCTGCTTTTTGTGCAACAGCAATTGTTTCGATTTCAACATTGGAAACCATTCTATCAACCGCTTCTACCTGAATAGCCTTGTCAGCAGTCGTCGAGTAGCAAAGGCGTGACAAGTAGTCAGCATTTTTGTTGTCTTTCCCCTTTTTATAGCGTACTTTTATCTTTTCGCCTTGGAGCAAAGTAAACCATCGACCAATTTTCTTTGTTGAATGTTTGCCCGATAAAATGTGCTGTAACGGCTGATGATCGGTTACGAGCTCAAACTCCAGCCCATGAATATATGGCTTAAATGCTGTAATTCCGTACACAATAGCCAACGCTTCCCTGTCTATTGTGCTGTATTGACGTTCAGACTTATTCAGACCACGGCTTGCAAATGCTATCGGATGTTCCTTACCATTAACAGTTTGAGAAAGAACGGCACCGACGCCCGTAGCACTTGCGTCCACTTGCACCATGAATGGTAGGTCAAATCGCGGATACATCAAAATAGGAGTTGAACAGAGCATTTTCTTCAAAGTGTCTGCTGCTTTTTGACATTGCGGTGTCCAGTGAAACCGGTTTTCCTTCCGCAGCATTGCGCTGAGCGGTGATGCAATAGTAGCAAAGTCTCGGATAAATCGACGGTAATAGGAAAACATGCCTAACATTGTTCGTACATCAGCTACTGACTTTGGCGTTGGTGCATCAAGATCAGCAGAAACTTTAGCTGGGTTTGGTTTGATTCCGCTGGCGGAAACCACATAACCAAGGTAACTTAACTCTGGCTTGGCAAATTCGCATTTCGACAGCTTCAGTTTTAAATTGTGTTGTCGCAACCGCCCAAACACCTCGTCAAGATCGTAAAGATGTTGATCAAACCTACATGACATTATAAGGATGTCATCTAAGTATACTAGACAAGATTTTCCCTGTAGTCCGGTAAGTACACAAGCCATTAGCTGCTGGAATGTTGCAGGGGCATTACATAACCCAAAAGGCATCACAAGAAACTGATAAAGCCCCTCTGGCGTCAAAAATGCTGTTTTAGGTTTATCTTCTGGTTCCATGCCGACTTGCCAATATCCAGCACGAAGGTCGAGAGAACTGAAATACTTCTTTCCAAGCATCGAATCCAAGATATCGTCTATGCGCGGCAACGGATACACATCCTTTCTCGTAACAGCATTCAACTTTCTGTAATCTACGCAAAATCTCCAGCTCCCATCTTTCTTCTTGACTAAAACAACTGGAGACGCCCATGGTGAATTTGAAGGCTCGACCACATTGTCTTGAAGCATTTCGTCAACCTGTTCTTTGATTACCCGGCGATGAACGAACAGAACCCTTCGCAACGGTTGCTTGATAGGTGGAGTCGTACCGGAATTAATTCTGCGTGTGATTTCTGTTGCCTGACCAATGTCTCGATTTCCACTGGCAAAGACGTCGGCGTTTTCTTCCAACAGCATGATTAGCCGGTGTCGGTCGCCATCAGATAGGATATCGCGCCCAATATAAGCTTTCCCTTGTATTTTCCAATTTCTTGACTGGTTTGATTTAACAACAGGTCTGTTTCGAGGCATTGAGTACCGTGAGATCCATCCGACCGTTGAATTCTCATACATTGAACGAGGTTCAAGGCTCACGTTCACGACTTCTACCGGGACAATATTCTGGTCCTGTGACACGAGCGTATGAGATGACAATATCTGTTCGTCACAGTATTTCGGTTCAAACAAATATTGTTCATTTTTGCAAGAGCAATTATCAGTGTTGATACGGCCTGATACGAACATGCGAGTGCGAGGAGGGATTACAACAGTTTTTGGCATTTGATTATCATCCCTGATCTCCACATTGTTGCAAGCATCGACTGTTGGCGTTATTCCAAGATAGTTATAGATTAGTTGAGAGACACCCCAACTATCGAGTATATCTTGTCCGATGACAAGCTCATGTGAGTAATTGCATGGTACAACATAAACTTTATGTCTAATGTTCCGTTTACCCAAAGTAATGTAAACTTCTAGAGAACCCAGAAGTTGCAGTCTAGATTTATTCAATACCACTGCCTGTATATCTGCACGTGATGTAACGACTCGAGGTGACAGAACGACATCTCTTAACAAACTAATTTGAGCACCAGTATCCAATAAATCCTTTACCTTTCTGCCATTAACAAACACTTCAGCCACCAGTTTGTCGCAAGATACCTGACGACAGGAATGCGTACACACCACTGAAACCTCGGCTGACGTTGGCTGACACGCTTTATCAAGCGACCAAGGACTTCCAGAAACAATGCAAACCAATCCACGACAATAGTTACGTAGTGCCTTGAAGATTTCGGCTGCAGAAGACAACTTTTCAATATCCGCAATCAAAATCATAACTCTCCGTGCTCGAGTAAGAGCCACATTCAAGCGTCGCTTGTCGTGCAAAAAACCAGCCGATTTAGGGTCTGCTTTGACAAAACTCACAATTATAACATCTCTCTCCGAACATTGAAATCGATCGATGGTGCTGACATCAATTTCATGAACCAAGGAATGCTGGCGTAGCATAGAATTGATGAGAAATTCTTGTGCACGATACGGAGTGACGACACCAATTTTCTCCGGTTGTACCTCCCTTCGACTAGTCAAGGCTAGTATGGATTCAACTACCGCATTTGCTTCTGCTTCGTTGAAATAACTTGTCCCATTCGGCTCCCGTTGACTGAAAGATGATATAACCCACATCATCAACGATGTTCCAGTTGGTAGATCATTAATAAACTTGTGCCGGGCACTGTGATACAGTTTGTCGTAGTAAAATGTGCGATTGCTGAACTGGGCAATAATCGATGGCATGCGATATTGTTGGTTGAGCAAAATCGGTTTTATTGCACAACTGATCGCAGTCTCCATGATTGACATACTCAAACCACCATCTCGAGCATCTTTGCTGAGAATAGTAGGCCTCAACTGCTTTTGGTCCCCTACTAGAACAATTTTCGTCGGAAAGTGTTTCATTATCGGAACTAAAGCGTCGGGGATAGTACACTGTGCTGCTTCATCCAAAAATAATATATCTACCGTCAACTTAGCACGTTCAAGAAGAGCATGGCCTGCTCCATGAGAAGTACAGCATATGACATCGGCTTTTCCAAGAACTCTTAATTTAAGTTTATCCATTCGCTTGTTATAATCATCCAGCTCTGCAGCTGTCAAATTGTTTGCAACGAATCGTTTATGTAACTCGCAAAATTGCTTATCTCCTTCGTTAGCAGCAAGGTAGTCGAGACTTACATCACGCAGAGGACCAACTGTATCAATCATTGTAGAGTAAATCCGGACGATTTTAACCTTAGCATGATTTATCCGGACCAATTGGAGCGTTGCAGCATCAACTCCGGCATTGGAAGGTGAGCAGACAAGAACTGTTTCACGTGGGTGCATGGCTAAATAAACATTCACCGTATTCGCTAATGTGTAAGTTTTGCCAGTTCCAAGTGGACCTTGAATAACCGTAAAATCATTTATACAAGCAGTTCTCAACGCAATAACTTGCGAAAGGTTTAATTTGCGCGAGTTGGCGTAAAAATCAACAGTATCCGTACTCTTTCCACACATTAAATTGTTTTGCTGTCGCCGGGGAACTTCCGATCAATACAATAAAAGTGAGACGGCAAAACAATTTCACTTTGCGCAACAGTGTCGATTGCTTTTCGTTGGCGGTGAGAAGAATCAACATCAGGATCAATCATCGCAACGATAACCTGCAGTTCAAACAGAGGCGAATAAAACTCACCATTCATTTTTCGTGACGACTTTGTCGAATCGGGGACCAAAATTTTAACATCAATATATTCACTGTCACAACACTGCTTTAATGTTACCACAGCTCGTAGAAACACCATTTTGTTATTTGGATCAATAAGTTTCAGCCGATCAGCCAATGCGCAATCAAAACCGTTTATTCTAGCAAATTTTCTAACCTTATTCACATCCCAAGTGACGTCTACTACAGTTTCTGCAGCAAGACACCGTTTCAGTTGCTCATCTGCTTCCGAATTCAGGCATGCCAAATACTTATTCTGTAAATGGCTTTTCCATTGTTCTAAGGTAAACACCTCATTTGCTTCGACGTTGTGTATATGCTTATTTGTTTTATTGTCCAGCAAGCGACTGTACACAACAGTGATCTCCGGCTCTGGATTGACGTTTTCCAGCTTAGCTAGAGCTGCAAGTGCGTCTTCTCGTCGATCAAATGATTGAGAAGAAAGCGTATGGCGTAAAAGAAGATTGTTGATAACATCCAGTGGCATCATTTCTGCAATACGTAGCAAAACTTGTTGATACAGCCGGCGTTGGGATGAGTTTTTGTCGAAACCCAGTCCTTCCAACTCATGATCTCCAATTTTTATCTGTGCCACGATGAATTTTGGGCAGTTAGACCGTTTCTTAAAGTCCAGCCATTTAATACGAGCGGCTAGCGAGCCTGCTCCTTTGATCCCATGCTGAACAACAACATCACAAATCCCAGGTAAAGTAATTGCCTCATTTAGCACACTTATTGGACTGACATCTAATTTCCACACAATTGAATTGTCTACCGCTATTTGCTCTGTTGAGAAGCAGGACTTCCCCGCGATTTGCCGGGTGCTGCTGGACGTCCACCATATTAATAGTACGCTGATTGAAATAGTGTGCACTGTTAGACCAACTGCCGCGTCTGTTCCAGCCTTGCCCACGATTTTTTGAACCACCATGACCACGACTATTTCGATTTTCGTTTAACAGATAGCACATACCACGAACATGGCCTAGTTTTTGGAAATTTGAGCAAACTTTTTCATGATAGTTTCGATTTTGTATGTTTCCGCGACCGCTGAGGTTGAAATTATGAAACCGGTTACCTGCTTCGGAGTTACCTCTGGTTAAATTACTTGCGTGTTCACGGCGATCCAAGCGATGGTTCACATTTCCATTGTACCCCCGAGAAGTAGCAGTGTTAACCTCTACCGCAGCGGCGCTAAGTTTCTCTAATCGTTCTACGCGATCGTACAATGTTGCTTCTTTAGATGGTTTCACTGTACTGGTTTCAGATACCGACACCTGCTCCAGGGATTCGCCGTAAGCAGAAGACTTCACAGCCTGATCATATACTTGTTTTTCACTAAATATGCGCTCAGCTGTTCGCACGGTATCATCAAACGTTTCTGGTTCACGTCGCATCACTTCCCACATAAGCCACGGCTGTAGGCCACTTATAAAATAACGCCGCACCTCTTTGTTTAGCAAATCACTAGTTAAAGTTCCAAAAGCACATTTGGCTAATTCTAACAATTCATGACTAAATTGCATTATACTTTCGAAAGGTTTTTGTTTGCGCGTAGAGAGCATCAGCGCATACATATCAGCATTATGCAGCTTGTATGTTTTACCCATTGCTTCAACCATAGCGTTGTATGTTAGGCGGGTAGTAAGATCAAGCGACTCATAGGTTGCAAGCGCCGGATCCTCAAGAAAACCAACAATTTTCCGCGCCTTTTCTTCCTGTGTCCACCCATGATATTGTGCTTTAGCCTCATACAAACGGACCCATTTACTGAATGCAATTGATCCCGGCACCCCAGTAAATTTTATCAACCTATTAGAACTCTTATCCGAATTATTGGACCCCTCTTTAGTTTGAACTACTTCTAATTTCTCTGTTAATTCCTTATTACTACGCAAAAGGGCAGCATTATCGTTTCTAATGCTTCAAGTCGTCTTAAAATAGCACGCATATCACGCTCTTCCTTCACATCCATTGCTTAAACCATTAAATAGAAACAAATGTTACTCTAATAATCACCAAAACAAGCATGCGCTTGATTTACACAATACAATTTGTTACTTTACTTTCAAGTCTTTGTCCACTATTTATGTTATAATAAATTATAAATCAGGTTGCACCTGACAACGCAAATTTAGATTGCCCAAATTTGACAAAAACGAACTACTAATGTATGAATAATTTGGAGAACCCAAATTATACAACGGCTATTCGACGAATTTTATAATTTGGCGTACCCAAATTTTATAACCATACACTAGGTAATTACAGACAGCAAGAAGACCACCTTCTACAAAAACAAGCAAAGGGTTACTTACGTTTTCTACGTATAACAAAGCCGCCGAAAGGAAAAACTTGCGTGCACAAAAATTGCAGGGCAGGTCTCGGTGGGACCTCCAATTACGTCACTTTCCACGTAACGCGTTAGTAAAATGTAACGGAACAAAATACTGTCCGCTCAACTGCACACAACAGAGCGTTCACCCAACAAGTCACAACCTTCATCAAATTTCATCTTTCCAAGCATTCAGCTTTATAGTTCAGTTATATTTCTCTCTCTTTCTCCGAGTATAGTCATCAGTGCAGCGCGAAAGCCGTCGGAGACTCGAATCTCCGATATAAGGCCGCTGCAATGAAAAGATCAAATTTACCAGAGTTGGTAAATTTGAACGCAGTGGTAATATTTGGTGTATAAAATTTAGCGATATCGCTAGGCGCGATATTGAGTCTATCGGGTCTCGGCCCGACGGACCAATTTTTGAGAGGACCGTTGACCCGTCCAAATAAATCGTTAAATCAGGTTAAACCCAGCCTCTGTGCAAAATTTCACAGAGAAAGGCTGGCAGATTAGTGAGAAATTCAAATTTGTATGTTCCCCAGCCTCAGAGGAATTAGGCCAAGAATCTCGGTTGAAAATTAGGAAACCGAACAATCTAAGGATATAAACCGAGTGAAATTCAGTTAATAAAATTGTTACGGTTATCCCGACAACCGGGGCCGCCACTTACTGACTCGTTTCGTCGAGTAGGAACCGCTAGAAACACAACTCAACTACCGAGTACAGCTCTTTTCGAGCACCGTTTCGAGGCAAAATAGCATAAACTTTAGTACTTCTAGGATAGTGTTGATGACCTACGATGCCTCGACACGCATACGTACTTGTAGTCTTAGTCAAATTGGTAGGTATTGGTATACAATTTTAACCCTGCCCCTATGCCCTGAAGTTGGCATGAATTTTGTATAATGATAACGCATAACGACTTTATTGGCAGCAATTAACCGGACTCATAGGATTTATTGGTTGTGCCGTAAATTAGAGACTGGCCCAAGCTCGTCCCTTGTCCCACATGAGCGCCCTTGCGTAGTAACAATAGTGAATGATCCTATCGCTTTATAACAATTTCCACGTTAAGCAATTGAGTCAAGATATTAAATTAGCACAGAAAATCAATTAAGAAAAACCAAGTTTGTTATAGCGTTTGAACTAGTAGAAGTTGGGGATGTCCCAAAGCGACTCATTACTTCGGTAATGGACTACTTACACGTTTAAGCATCACCATAAAACTACATCGTTTAATTAAAAGCTACATCGTTTAATATCATTGATAAAGGATTGAGCACACATTCAATCCTCAAACTTAGGAAACTGCTCATAGAACGAATCAGTGAATTTTCCCAAGTGTTTGTTGACCCGTATAAACAAACCACCGAATTAGTACGATCGTTTTTCCCCATTTGAACGATCCAATTAGCACCTAAGGCGTTTGTAAACCCATAACCTGCATCCAATTTTGGAGCTTTATCTGTTGATTGAGTTACCGCCGAGCACCGAGTTAACGTTTTAGTAGCTCTGTTGAGAAGCAGGACTTCCCCGCGATTTGCCGGGTGCTGCTGGACGTCCACAATATTAATAGTACGCTGATTGAAATAGTGTGCACTGTTAGACCAACTGCCGCGTCTGTTCCAGCCTTGCCCACGATTTTTTGAACCACCATGACCACGACTATTTCGATTTTCGTTTAACAGATAGTACATACCACGAACATGGCCTAGTTTTTGGAAATTTGAGCAAACTTTTTCATGATAGTTTCGATTTTGTATGTTTCCGCGACCGCTGAGGTTGAAATTATGAAACCGGTTACCTGTTTCGGAGTTACCCCTGGTTAAATTACTTGCGTGTTAACGGCGATCCAAGCGATGGTTCACATTTCCATTGTACCCCCGAGAAGTAGCAGTGTTAACCTCTACCGCAGCGGCGCTAGGTTTCTCTAATCGTTCTACGCGATCGTACAATGTTGCTTCTTTAGATGGTTTCACTGTACTGGTTTCAGATACCGACACCTGCTCCAGGGATTCGCCGTAAGCAGAAGACTTCACAGCCTGATCATATACTTGTTTTTCACTAAATATGCGCTCAGCTGTTCGCACGGTATCATCAAACGTTTCTGGTTCACGTCGCATCACTTCCCACATAAGCCACGGCTGTAGGCCACTTATAAAATAACGCCGCACCTCTTTGTTTAGCAAATCACTAGTTAAAGTTCCAAAAGCACATTTGGCTAATTCTAACAATTCATGACTAAATTGCATTATACTTTCGAAAGGTTTTTGTTTGCGCGTAGACAGCATCAGCGCATACATATCAGCATTATGCAGCTTGTATGTTTTACCCATTGCTTCAACCATAGCGTTGTATGTTAGGCGGGTAGTAAGATCAAGCGACTCATAGGTTGCAAGCGCCGGATCCTCAAGAAAACCAACAATTTTCCGCGCCTTTTCTTCCTGTGTCCACCCATGATATTGTGCTTTAGCCTCATACAAACGGACCCATTTACTGAATGCAATTGATCCCGGCACCCCAGTAAATTTTATCAACCTATTAGAACTCTTATCCGAATTATTGGACCCCTCTTTAGTTTGAACTACTTCTAATTTCTCTGTTAATTCCTTATTACTACGCAAAAGGGCAGCATTATCGTTTCTAATGCTTCAAGTCGTCTTAAAATAGCACGCATATCACGCTCTTCCTTCACATCCATTGCTTAAACCATTAAATAGAAACAAATGTTACTCTAATAATCACCAAAACAAGCATGCGCTTGATTTACACAATACAATTTGTTACTTTACTTTCAAGTCTTTGTCCACTATTTATGTTATAATAAATTATAAATCAGGTTGCACCTGACAACGCAAATTTAGATTGCCCAAATTTGACAAAAACGAACTACTAATGTATGAATAATTTGGAGAACCCAAATTATACAACGGCTATTCGACGAATTTTATAAATTTGGCGTACCCAAATTTTATAACCATACACTAGGTAATTACAGACAGCAAGAAGACCACCTTCTACAAAAACAAGCAAAGGGTTACTTACGTTTTCTACGTATAACAAAGCCGCCGAAAGGAAAAACATGCGTGCACAAGAATTGCAGGGGAGATCTCGGTGGGACCTCCAATTACGTCACTTTCCACGTAACGCGTTAGTAAAGTGTAACGGAACAAAATACTGTCCGCTCAACTGCACACAACAGAGCGTTCACCCCAACAAGTCACAACCTTCATCCAAATTACAAAATATCAAGTTCTTGTATTATGCAAATTATTAAGCTAAACCATCATCAACGCTTTCTCCTTTCTACGCTTCGTCTACACGCATGTAACACTTATGTAAATATTAAGCTAATATAATTCTAAATTGAAAGTTTGAATTAAGCACAAAGTTTCTAGAAACTTTGTATTAAGTTAAGGAGTTCTATATAAATTTGGTATAAACAAAGTCGTAAATCATTTTAAGTTATATAAAATTTCATATTAAAAAGGTCCAAAATTTACTGAAAATCGGACTGATAAGAAAGTTTGATTAAAAGCTCAAACTTTAGGGTCAAATCGTCCCAAAAATGCTAAGCAAGCACTTTTAGAAAAGTAATAGATCAAAATTTAAAATTTGAGAATGGGAGTATTTAAGTAGAGCCGCGTTAGCTCTGCAGCGTTCAGTATGACTTCGGCAGCGCAGAGTGTGGTCGTTTTGCAAACCGGCTCTGTCCCTCTTGAATGTTTACAGTATTCGTTAATGGATTGATTTTCTTTCTTTGGCTTTGCGAATCGATCGACAAGCGATGGACGTCGACCACCGCAACTCAAGAATGTAAGTGTGGACAGGGATGCCGTATAGGGTAGTCTCCTATTCTTGATGATAGGTTAGATAGACGTGAAGCTTAGCAGGTATCCCGTAGGGTTGAATAGCGTCGTTTTAAGAGCACCGATGTGTAGCGTTTCGCCTCCACTGTCCATACTGTTGTTTGCATGATAGCCTTGCGTGTCATAGCTTGTCCCGCAGTCCCTCAGCCGTAGGAAGTCACTCTCACAATCTAGTTAGCAAGTCGAAGTCATACTGAACCTCCCTCGGTCATCGAGTTAAGGATTAAAGTCACGCGACGCTCGCGTGTAGATACGTTTTACATGATTCCCTGTGTCGAGTTAGGATTTAAAATGTAGTTTTTAAGCCGACCGAGATTAAATTAAATAAATTTTGGTTGAACATTAGCAATAGAACTCTGAATCATCCTTGGTCGTGTCATTCTCGTCAAATATTAACCAATGGGTTTAACTTACAATTTTACTCAGGTTGCGATTTATTTGAACATGAATTTGCCTGCATATTTTGGTACTTTAGTAGTTGCAAAACCCAGGACAAATTATTTGTTATAGGACAAAAATTTTTACCCCACGAACTTCGATGATGTTTTATTAGAATGCCAATAAGGTTCTAGACACCTAAACTGAGTTGAGAATCTTATCAACCCGCCATTAGGTATACCGACTCAACGTCCTATGAGCGAGACTGCTCATTTTGAGTGAAATTATAACATATCACAGAAGTTACTCCAGGGATTTGGCTAAAATTTTACCCGTATCTAGTGCATAAAACTTTTAACTATTTTATTGGAATTACAAACCCGACGACCCTGAAGGCGCTTGCCCCTACCGAAAACGTCGATTTGTAATATTTTGCGATTCCTTCCAGGAATTTTGTTGAAACTTTCGCTGTTTCTTCGTAGAGATGTCCGTCAACACTCACGGTCTTGAAACTCAACAATATCGCGTCGGGATAACAAACCAGACGGCCCGACAGGGGCCGCCCACACACAAAACCTTAAATGTTCATAACTCAAAATTCCCACCAGGAATTTTGATGATTTTTTCTTATAAATAGAGGCCCGTTAGGCCTTCCATTTGAGCTATCGAGCCGAGAAAGCCGTAGCCCGTTCAAAAATTATAATAAATATAAGCCCGGGCAGCGCAAAAGTCCCTCAGGTTTCATACAGATTTCATAGATTTCTTCTCAGTATGTGCAGTTTTATAAGTAGGTCTTGGTCTTCTTTTTACAGACATTTTTCCAAGCATTCAGCTTTATAGTTCAGTTATATTTCTCTCTCTTTCTCCGAGTATAGTCATCAGTGCAGCGCGAAAGCCGTCGGAGACTCGAATCTCCGATATAAGGCCGCTGCAATGAAAAGATCAAATTTACCAGAGTTGGTAAATTTGAACGCAGTGGTAATATTTGGTGTATAAAATTTAGCGATATCGCTAGGCGCGATATTGAGTCTATCGGGTCTCGGCCCGACGGACCAATTTTTGAGAGGACCGTTGACCCGTCCAAATAAATCGTTAAATCAGGTTAAACCCAGCCTCTGTGCAAAATTTCACAGAGAAAGGCTGGCATATTAGTGAGAAATTCAAATTTGTAGGTTTTCCCCAGCCTCCGACGAATTAGGCCAAGAATCTCGGTTGAAAATTAGGAAACCGAACAATCTAAGGATACAAACCGAGTGAAATTCAGTTAATAAATTTGTTACGGTTGTCGCGACAACCGGGGCCGCCACTTACTGACTCGTTTCATCGAGTAGGAACCGCTAGAAACACAACTCAACTACCGAGTAGAGCTCTTTTCGAGAACCGTTTCGAGGCAAAATAGCATAAACTTTAGTACTTCTAGGATAGTGTTGATGACCTACGATGCCTCGACACGCATACGTACTTGTAGTCTTAGTCAAATTGGTAGGTATTGGTATACAATTTTAACCCTGCCCCTATGCCCTGAAGTTGGCATGAATTTTGTATAATGATAACGCATAACGACTTTATTGGCAGCAATTAACCGGACTCATAGGATTTATTGGTTGTGCCGTAAATTAGAGACTGGCCCAAGCTCGTCCCTTGTCCCACATGAGCGCCCTTGCGTAGTAACAATAGTGAATGATCCTATCGCTTTATAACAATTTCCACGTTAAGCAATTGAGTCAAGATATTAAATTAGCACAGAAAATCAATTAAGAAAAACCAAGTTTGTTATAGCGTTTGAACTAGTAGAAGTTGGGGATGTCCCAAAGCGACTCATTACTTCGGTAATGGACTACTTACACGTTTAAGCATCACCATAAAACTACATCGTTTAATTAAAAGCTACATCGTTTAATATCATTGATAAAGGATTGAGCACACATTCAATCCTCAAACTTAGGAAACTGCTCATAGAACGAATCAGTGAATTTTCCCAAGTGTTTGTTGACCCGTATAAACAAACCACCGAATTAGTACGATCGTTTTTCCCCATTTGAACGATCCAATTAGCACCTAAGGCGTTTGTAAACCCATAACCTGCATCCAATTTTGGAGCTTTATCTGTTGATTGAGTTACCGCCGAGCACCGAGTTAACGTTTTAGTAGTGAACGTTGAAGACTAAGGCAACGCCTTCAACCTTCAAGATAAGTAAGAGTCCGTTTGGCACTCTTCAGTAGGCTAAACAAATTGACGAATTACTCCAAATTAAGCATTACCCAACCGTCTCGTATTAGGACGCGAAAATACCCTAAGTCGCACTTCAGAGTTTAAAGTTTAGGGGATTCTTTTCTTTACCGTGCATAGTATCCATACTTTTTGGTAAGAATATACAGTATTGTGTTCGTTCCGCTGAGCCAAGCGCGAACGAAGGTCCTAAATGAACCCGATTCACAGTTGAAATTGATGATTTATCACTTTTCCCTGGACCCAGCTCGATTTGGCGTCTTCTAAAATTGTGTAAATTTGGCATAAAAAATAAAATATCAAAATGCCTAGTGTTTGTAAAGTAGAATTAATGTCCACAACACAGTACAAAATGTAGTAGTAAATTTTGTGTTAAGAAAAACTGAAAAGTTAGCAAATTTTGGTCCCAACCTCAGTTTACCGGGACCCATAAGCCACTAGTAGGATAATTTTACCCGACCTATTTTGACACTAAATTGGCTCAGGTTGATCGATACAAAAAATTCTCTTTTTAAGTTATTTAGCGCGCAACCGAGCATAGATCAAGGCTCGAATTTCGTATCTTTACTACCGTGCCTGAAGGATGGTTTTATAGGAACTTGAAATCGAATGTAACTAGTCGTATCTATGTATATGGTAAAAAATTTTATCTTATACTCATGGTCACCGTCCGTATGAATGTAGGCGAATAGGAAAAGAACAGTCGTACCATTGTCTCACTAGAGAAAATTAGGAGTCGTACCGATGATCATCTCCCGAACTTACCGTTATATCGATATGTACCATTACTCTTTTTTGTAATAATTGTTGTATGTTAATCCAATCGCTACTTTACCTCAATTACAAATATATCCACAGATGATGATGTACCATAGCCGTGATCAGGATGAGCAAGATCACGACCCGCGTTCCCACATTGTACGCTTCGTCCCGTATGCCTCATTTATACCCGTTAAATTACCGCCTTTCGCTTACCTAAACATATTGCTTTGCCGGAGTACCTTCTAGTAGCAATCGTAGTACCGAGCGAGTAGTTAGTTGAATGGCGCCTCTTGATAACTAACCGTTTTACGCTTTGTGTTACTCACTTGTATTTGCTTTTGCCGTGGCCCACTTTTAATGAGTAAGGTAAGCGCATCTGTGATTAGAAAAGGTTTAGTAGTTTACGCCACGATTTGAATCAGCTGTGAGAGTTCCACGAAAAAGGCGATGACTCCGCACTTACTCCATTAGTTGTCCTGCTCTTTCTCTTAAAAGCGTAACTATTGTATTTGCCCGTACAGTCAGTTCTTGTCCATATACGATTATTTTGATTCATCAATAAACGCTAAATCAAACCCAAGTAGTCCATATGTTTTGTTGACCCTAGTAGCGATAGATATTAGAAGAGGTTTTAAATCCGTCACCACTATCGAGGACCCACGTTCAGCTTTGACACACGCATTGAAGAAGCAAGCCTTAGCGTGACTCGCCGATTTCAATTTAATTGTATTACTGTGTGAGTACGACTCGTACGACTAATAAGGAAAATTTAACTCAAAATTAAAACCTTCGCTGAACGCCCAGAATAAGAGATTACACGCGGATCCCACGTTAAACGTCTAGGGATTTGTCGGACACTAGTGGGGGCCACTAGCTAAATTAAATTAAATTCTAAGCGTTCAGGAAAATAAAAAATAAAAATTTACTCCAAACACACTTCCCGGTTGAACGATGACAGGGAATAATGGTATGGTCTCTTTGGCCTGAGAGCAGGTAACGAAGCCAACCTCCCTATGGACCTCAAAGGTAGTACCGCTTAGGCTCCGTGCGCAACCCGTCCGGCAGGATCATAACACATCCTGTGAAGCGCTCCTGTGGCTTGCTAAGCTCCGTAATTTTCTTGGGCCTGACCCGAACCAGAAATAAAAACATAAATTTGAACCCATTAGGTCCGCCCTCGAGGTTACGATAGCCGGGGTCGTATGGGCATTACGTTTGTGGAAGTGCGTAATGCAGCAGCGTCACGTCGATTACAACTACACCATACATATACGTACGTAATATACCCACATATACCTATGTAATATATGCTAGTTTGGTTACGTATAAGTGCATATCAAAGCGGTCATAGCTAGCTGTAAAATAAACAGTCATGCTTAAATATAAACACTCACGGTTATATATGACCAATTTTTTAACAGTACAATTTTTGAAAAACCCTGCCTAGAAGGGATAATCTCATAACTAAGGTGGTAAACTTACACAAAATAAAATGTACTCTAAGACGTCATGGAGACTTTAAAGTCTACAAGTCCTGCTGGTATTGGTCCAGTTTTGCAGAAATTATGATGTCCAGCCATACCTATGAATATAGACAAAAACTGTCTTTATTCCCAAACCGAGAAAAGTAACACTAAGTTTAAAGCATACAGACCTATCTTTTCTATTGAAAACTTTTGAAATATTAGTGGCAATTACATAATACATGACATCTTAAGCAAGTCCAAATTACATGCCAATCACCGTGCCTATCGTGAAGGAAGAAGTACTATTTCTACTCTTCATGAGTTAGATTGGCATGGATTGAACAGGAAATGTTTAATGGTAATGTGATTATGCAGTATTTCTCGGTATCTCTGGAGCATCTGACTGCACAAAATTACAGTTTATTTTAATAAGTATGGATGAATTTGGTATTCCCAATGTCATCAAAATTTGGATACATAAACTAGTAACTCTATCGAGATTGCAGAACGTAGTGAAGCATAGGTACACCTGCGCATTTTGCGTACACATCAAATCAGCTATCGATAGCATTCGTCGATATGCTATATGTGGACATACACAATACCAGCACAAGTTACAACAAAACTAGCACCGGCATTGAATTTCCCATGCCCCAAGTGCAACTTATCAGCCCCCAAGACGTCAGAACAAATTTACAAAATTTTGGGTCGAGGAACCACGAGGGTACCTCAAACCCCATAACTCCAAAACCAGAGCCTTAATCGAAAAACAAAAAAGAGACATCGGCATTTATCATTTTAATGTGAAATCAAACCATCCAGAGAAAAAAATTCGATAGTTAAGATAAAAATAATCTTGCTTCCGTGAAGGGTACTAAAATGGGGGCAAAAACCCACATTTTGACCCCTGACCCCGGAATCGGACCCCAAATCAAAATATGCCCGGGCATGTACACGGCAAATCGATTATGCCGGTTCGAATGAGCCCAAGATCATGAACATTGGTTGAGGCGTTCTCGAGTTATGGCAGATCACACACACAGACGGAATTTAAAAGATTTCACCCCTGCAAGACACAATCTCGCATACGTTTTACTACGTTCTGGTTATTGAGTACGAGAATCGCCGTAGCTGAAAAGCGTCATGCCAGGCAAGCAGTTAGAACATACGGGAATTTCCCCATGAATGAATACTTTCTCCTATGCTCGGGTAGTAAATACCATCAGCAGATTTAATGATAATCGGGTCTTGCGGTAGGCTATCCTGATGGTCTTATCTTTTTAACATCTTCTAGTTGTAATACAACTCGCCGTTATCTAAACGTACTTCATGCGCGGTGCTGTTCTAGAAGACTTTCTGTTAATTAAAAAAATGTAAGAGTAGTTTTTACAAAAAAGAGAACACTGGATGGTCTAATAGATATTCGTATTGGGTGCGTAATTCTTCCGTTTGACAACAAAGTTTAATATATCTGTCTAGTTGTAAACAGCGGTCTAACGTGGAAGATTAACATTGAAGAATCACTCTTTGCTGTCAAGAGGTTTATTGGAAGTAGCTACGGACCAGCTATTTTCTTTATAGAACAGTCGTGCCTCTAACACTCCTCTATGGAGTGGTATGTTGTTGGGATAGGATATAATTTAGGGTTACGTAAAAGTTTATCAAATCTGTCCATCGATATTGTTAGTTCTACAAGACACCATCAGAATTGGAGTTGTAAGGATTGGATTGCGGTTACGCAAGACGAATCGGATTTGCTCTGTTATACAGATGACTCGGCCATCAATGATGGTAACAGGCGTTGTGGTATAGGCATTTATATACCAAGCAGAGTAAGGGAATATTTTCCTTTAGGCAGTTTGACTACTATATTTTATGCAGAGAGAGCTCTTGGCCATCGAAAGGTGTGCCATGATAATACGTAGTTTTAGACTTATTAAAACTTAAGTATTTTTACTGATAGCAGAACAGCAGCGCTGGCCCTTGGCAAAGGACATGTCAAGTCTTTATGCGCCTTAGGGTGCGTAAACGGCTAAACAGGATAGGCTAAAATAATTTGATCACTCGGGATTGGATTATAGGTCTCGCTGCAGTTGAAGGCAATGAGATAGCGGATAAACTAGCCAGTCATGGGTCTAGTACTAAGACTTTGGGTCCAGAATCTTATGTCCCTATAAGTGTTTCTGTATTAAAATCGTGGATGGATGAAAGGTCTTTTACAGAACATAAAAGAAGATGGACTTACAACACTGACTGTAGACAGTCTGGGCTCTCCAAATTGGAGGATGGGGAGGGCTCTCCAGATGCCAAGTGCTCCCTGGTTAATTTGTTGGCTTCCCCTGGTTTATCGCCTCAAGGCTAATGTTTTTGTTTCTACAGGGTAAAACCACTCCAAATGACATAGCGTTCGCAAACATTTGCATCAAAATCACTTTTTCTCGCCATGAAGAGTCTTTTAGAAGAGTTTCTGACATGGTTTCAACCTTTTCGCTTGGCAAAAGTGGGCACCCCTTGTTTCGAACCAGGACTCCTGGTACATGCCCCCTGGCAAAATTTTCAGAGAATGGAAAGCCCAGCAGAAAAAGGCTTTCTTTGATAAACCCGATAAAATTAGATCAAAATTCCTTCGGAAACTTAATGAAAACCGTATGAGAATTCCCATACACGTTCTGACAGGTCATGAACTATTAATTCAGATTTATATAAAATAGGTTTCAAACAATAATTTGTGTACATACATACTGTGGAGTTGAGGCACAGACTGCGAAACAATTGTTAATGGACTGTGCTGTTTTAAAGGATTTAAGAAAGATTATGTTTGGAACAGACATATTAGATGAGAAAGACTGTGTAGTTTGAGCGTATCAAGAATTATTGGGTTTGCAATAAGTATTGCAGATGAGATTCAACAGGGACTTGTGGAGCATGTTGGCCTACTCATGTTTATATACCCGATCCTAATATATATCTATATAAATTTCAGAATAATAGTAAACATAGTTCTTGGTCCAATGATAACTAGTAACTCAATCGTGATTGCACAGCGTAGTGAAGCATAGGTACACCTACGCCTTTTGCAAATCAGCTCTAAATAGCCTACGTCAATATGCTATATGAGGACATCACCGCACAAGTTCGCACAAAACTAACAATGAGTTTCCCATGCCCGAAAACCCCCAAGTGAAACTTTTCAGCAGCCCAAGAGGTCAGAACAAATTTTCGAAATTTGGGTCGAAGAACCACGAATGTGCCATATGTACTTCAAACCCCATAATTCCAGAAAACGAGCCTTAATTGAGCCCAGGATCATGAAAATTGGTTAAGAGGTTCCCGAGTTATGGCCGATCGCACACAGACCTGAATTTAAAAGCTTTCACCCCTGCAACACACAATATCCAATACGTTACACTACACTCTGAAAATACGGAAATATTCGGAATTAACCTATTTTCCGGCCTAATTAAAATTTTAGCGGCACTTTTTGATTTGGAAGTTCACAATGCAGCAGGGTCACGTCCGTTACACATATATATTACACAAGCATTGTTAATTTAATCGTATTCAGAAGTTCCGCAAACTTTTGCGGACAAAAACGGCTAAATTAGTGTCAAAACTAAATCGGAGAGTATATATAGTATATTAGTCTTAACGACATCTTCGTGTTAGATACTGCATAGAATATATATTGCCAAAACAGAAAAAAAGCGGAGAGTGCACTTAAAAATCCCAAAAAATGCTATGCGTTATCGGATTTTTATCCCAACTAAAGCATGCTACCTGTGTTAGGTTTCTGACAAAAATGTCAAGGCTACGAAAATGTTGCGGTTTAAAGATCATTATTATCCATCAAAAAAGTTCTTTGGCAGGTCACCAAAGAAAAATCCTCGATTACCTTGCTTGAGTATAACTTAATATACCATCAGCTCGGAAATATTACGTCGATATTTTCGACGTACCAAAATGTCAAAACCTTTCAAAACACGTACCGATCGACTTTATCACCAAGCCCAAGCTGTCCATGATTATTGGCACCCCAACTCCAGACCGAAGTAATCCAACAGTACTCAACCGAATTCTCACAAGAGTTTTGTCGCTTCCGTAAATTAATTGCAGGAGAAATTGTATCGCTGTTAATGTTTGCGTGCAAATGTGGATTTATAAGCCCGGAACGAAAAGCCTCAGCTGATGACAGAGATGACTCTTCGTACGACGCTATAACGAGAATAACATATAAATAATATGAACAAATAAGTTTAATTCGATAAAATACAAGTTGGAAAAAACACAATATACAATTTGTTCTTGAAACATTATTATGCTTAGAAGCAAGAGCAAGTCATTTTTGCATAAAAAATTACCGACTTTAACATCAATAACCATAAATAGAGTAAAAAATTTATTCCGGAGAAAGATTCGGATATTCTGGGCATTTATAAATTTTTAGTCTGTTCTGACGTCTAGTTTTAAATTAGGAATAGATACCATAATCTGGAAACAAAAATAAAAACCTTTCTAACTACTATTAAAACATGGGTGAAACTTTTAGGACACATGCTTTTTATGCCAGCGAAAAACTTCCTCAGCGATACTTTTTGAATAAGATTGACTATTATTCAGGAAGTTATAGAAAATAAACGTTGTACTAGTTTGATATTGCAACTACCTTTCAAACGTGCCATTCCACGAATCGTCGCGCCAAAAACTACTGAAGTCAGAGATATGTACAAAAGTGACTAATTCATGCAACCGCCCTAGCTTCTCTACAGCTCCAAAATTTTACCTGAAGTGTTTTCAACTACCCCTCGCTCAATCTCCAACCTGGGGGAATGCCGCCCCACCATACCTGGTGGAAACCGCATCAACCAATCCAACTGGGAGATTTTATACGTAATTGCATTTTTCGTATTTTTCAAGCACTTACAACTTTTTATAGTTGTTTTGTTGCATATTTATTGTTTAAGCACTGAAAATGTGCATTTCTACAGGCTGGATTCGTTTTAATTCGGATGCTGACATAAACAGTCGAAATATGAGCAGTATTAGCAATGAATTTTGTTACAGCCATTACTTGTTTCTTGCCAGAATAATCAACTTTTGGTGTGACATGAAAATACCTGAGGAATGGGGGTTGACTTGGGGGGAAACCAAAACTTAACTGGGGCAGCCAATGAAATCTTGGAGCTCGAAAATCCTGGAAGGCCTGTCCCCAACACTGTATGGAGAGGCCAACTAGCCTTATATTATCAATATATCTGTTACATTTAATAATGATATTGCCAAATTACTTTCTAAAAAACAACATTAGAAACGAAATCTCACTTTCAGTACTAAGCATTGAATCGCTACAACTATCTTCGTACGCGGCAATAACTCCGTCGCATAGTCCAGGAACACCGGCATGATAAACGTCGTCGTGTCGGTTCTCCACCTTCTCCCTACGAGACGAACCTGGCGGCTGAACAAACGAAAACCTCGGAGAAACATCTCCGGTTCCAGATCCGTAATCACTACTTGTTGTCGTCGCTAATTGCGTCTTTCCAGAGATTGACATGCTTTTCATTTCAATAAGTGGTGTAGTTTCTTCGTCTCCATGACGGTCAGCTGCTCTTTTAATTCCACGGCTACAAGAGATGGTCTTTGAACCAGCACAAACAGTGTGATTCCTAAGCATTGAATGACATTGCTGTTCATCATTATCTGCAGCTGACTGTAGTGTAAGCTTTAGACTACCAATTGATATCATATCATTTACCTGCGATTCCTCTTTGGTGATATCGTTACTGAGCAGCGGATCACCAATTGTTGAACTATCTTGATCGCAAACTGAAGTAGTTTCACATGTATGTTGCTTTTCGTTTGATGAATTATGCTCGCTTAAGAACAAAACATTAGGAGTCAGCACTGCGTCAAGGTGCTCTACTTGTATATCACGTCTGTCTGCCTTGGTCTTAATATCTGCATAATTATGTTTATTACTTGCAACTGGCGAGACATCGAAACTTCTCGGTATCAGGTTGCCCACATCTATATTTGACTTTCTGTCTACTTTCTGACGCACAATTGCCAAACAATGCTGCTCACAGGCAGCAACGTCAATCACTCGAATGGAACCTTGCACAGCAACTTCAGAAAATTCACTGCCATGGATACTGGTTCGATCAAACCAACTATTTCTTAGCTTACCAACAACGGACGGAAAAGATTCTCCAGAGCGACACTGTGGTCCAATATTATGAGTTCTCGATCCACTGTAATTGCTCACATCGATTGAATTTATATTAACAGAATACAGTCGTCCTTCCTCCGTCAAAATATATAAATAATGTTTATAAAACTCAAGGTGCTTTATAATACCGACAATTGCAGCAATTTTACAGACAAAAACAGGTGAAGCTATCGATGTTTTCTTAGGCTCTCTGTCACCTAAGTTATCAGCAACCAACACAATACCTAAATACACCGAGGCCAAGCTATCGTCAATAAGCGCAAACCACTTTCCATGACTTCCGCACAGACGCCTGCTTCCACTACCGCAGCCATGAGGCAAAGTGGTCGTTTGGCCATTATGTGACAGTCGTTGTTTTAAATTATCTAAAGTCAGATTAATGCCTTCTCCACAACCAGTTACATTATCATTTTCGTCTGAGAACAGATGAGACGCTGTCACGAGAATGTTATCCCAGGATGCAAGAAAAACCTGGTTACCGAATGATGTACTGCCACAGACGCTGATTGTAAATGCACCATCAGTCGCTATTCCAGTTAGCGGAGTCGCAAGTGAGTCTGATATTGTTGCAGTAATCAATATTTTATTGCCTTTTTGAAAGCAAATACGGCTCATTAATGAAAATTTCCTTAATTTGCGATAATGTAATTTATTTCTGCCTAAAAGTAACGTTTTTCATTACAGCTGACATTTAAATCAAATGTGCTATAACAAGAACTAGTATCTCGCAAGCGAAGGTGAAACGGAGGGAGCGAGTTATCGTTTTGTTTAATCATATGTAACAGCTGTGTTTGATGTATATTCCGCCGTAAGACCTCTTGAACCCCGAACCAATTGAGAATCCTAAAACCTCTTGGACCCTAACCCATCGAAAATAACTGACAATATATCAAGTATGTGTGCTGATCTCTAAACCACCAAACCATCGTACTCAGCCTACCTGAAAACCTATATAGGCAATTCTTGATCAAATGTACGCGATACGTATATAACAAATATGAAGACAGACTATTCTGGAAATCGGATTCACCCTAAACCATTTGAAGCCACAAAAAAAACTTGAAATATGAACTCTGGAATCTACAAAACCAAATCACTGTATTCAACATACCGAAGAACCTCTATAGAGACTATTTTTTATGCCATGTGCCATAATACTGTAGACAACTATATTCTGGAAATGGAGTTCATTGAGCTCAAACCCAACAATAATGTATCTCGTATGCTCGCGGCGGGATCGTTTTCAACCTATCGAAAAAACCGGTCCTATAATAGTTGGAGATTCATGGAAGGGGCCCACAATGTTTTCAACTATGCTCCCACAGTCTTTGATCCCCCAATCATCTCTTATCCCAAAAAATTGCTTCTCAACCAGGGTCGCCACTTTTCAGCTACGTATGCTTGATGATGTTGTCCATTATTCCGTTAAAAATAAGTTTTGGTCGGAGTATCTCTATTTCCAGAGATTTTTTGCAATAATTGTCGCTTTAAAATCGTCAACGCCCTAGATCCATGGTAAATAAGGTCGCTCGCGAAACTCGATTTCATCGAGAGGCCCTGCGAAGTCTTAGAATAAGAGGACGTCGCCTGGTTCAAAGCTGAATTCAAATCAGGGTTTTTTGAGCATTTTACTGAGCATTTGCTCAACTTTTCTTAGAAATGCTCAAGGTTTCCTAGAAATGCTCAACTTTTTGCTCAGGGTCAGATTTGAAAAAAAACGCTGCATGGGAAACTCATTGCCGGTGTTAGTTTTGTTCTAACTTGTGCTGGTATTGTGTGATGTCCATATATAGATATCGACGAATGCTATCGACAGCTGATCGCAAAAGGCGTAGGCGTAGGTGCACCTATGCTTCACTACGTTCTGCAATCTCGATAGAGTTACTAGTGGTTACTAGTGACGAATCTCTTCCCATTTTTAATTCCGATAGCCGTCATAATAAAATACCGTCCAACCCCTACCCCCATCGAAACCAAACAAAATAACATTCTGACCACGATGTTGTGTAAAAGCGGAGAACAATTGTAATAAAATAAATGTGGTCAGTCTTCGAAAATCAAAATTTGACCTTAACCTTAAATAAGGCACAAGCTAAAATAGAATTTATCTATATTGTAGTAGCAATTACTAAACAACATAACCAGGACGATTTACGTAAGCCCGTTTTAAAACCTAAAAGCAATAAAAATGCTACTAGAGTTCCGTGTTACAAATCTATACATACTAGATTTTAGAACGTGTTACTACAATAAGTATAACTAGTTTATTACTATGTCAATTATATAACACTATGGCTATACGTAAGAAATGCTGAAACATTTAATAGTTTAAAAGCATGCAGTTTTGGGGTTGCTCCAAAATGCTCAATATCTCTTAGAAATGCTCAACTTTATTTAGAAATGCTCAACTTTTTGCTCAGCGTCAGATTTGAAAAAAAAAACGCTGATTCAAATATAACCTTTTCCTATAACTTTTGCAACAAATTAAATTCTCAATCGAGGTTTTTTATTCCGTGTTTTTCGATCCAAAAAATTTAACAATAGGGAATAGTGGACTTCCAATCCAGTATTGTGTTTTGGGACGGTGGATTTTCATTCCGCATTGGTTAAGGGGACACTGGTTTTTATGCAGATTCTTACTTTTTCGTAAGCGAGCTTTTTCTACACTAATAACTTACATTGGGGGCTTTGCAGGGGATTTTAGTCCCTCGCAGATTACACCGAGTAAGGTATGTCACATATTAATGTGTGTACCAGGGAAAAAGCCCGTTCCTTTTGCGGTTCCGACAAAGAGAAAAAACCATACCGGAACCGGAATTCCGGTTTAAAAATTTTGTTTGAAATTTTCCACAGTTTTGCTTCATCTGTGATCCAAACATATGTAATATATATTATACGATGATCAAGCTCCAACACAACCAAGCAAAATAAAAAATTAACTGAGCAATTAGCCCTTTGAAACGTAAGTAGGGCATATAATTTCATTAGGAATTTTTCATAATAACCTGCAGGAGTCTGTTAGCAAACCAAAGCCAGGTCGATGCTTGTAGCAGCTATTTTACACATTCAGAAGTCTGCGGGGCACGTTCGAATTAAACCGGTCCAACTCGGTAACAGAGTATGGCTTGCGTAGAAGTATACGTTTGTTTTCTTTTCACAAAATCTTGCCTCGAATTTACGAGGCTGAATCATCCTCCAATTCGATCCGTCTGATCGCTACACGAACTTCAACGATCTGTATCGTGGATCATATCTATTCAAACGGTGTGGAGGACGAAGGTGACTATAAGGTGACTATACTTAACGTATGCTTGGCTAACATAAATTGCGTCAAGCACCAGTCAGCGCTTTGTAATCTTTGTAAATTAAAGTAAAGAAACGTTATCTGCAACGCAGGCAGAAAGTGCTTTCTTGGCAATGAACTGTATTTGTTGAAACTGTGCTAGCAGCATCACAGTTTGTCTCATTTATACCATTCTGAGTAGAAAGTTATCACCATTATCATCTAACTGACGGTCACTGTTTGTCTAACACTATCCTAAACGGTGTCGCTGACCACTGATCAGGAAATTACCTTCTATTATTTTCTCTTAGATATAGATAAACCAATAATTTCAGGTTTACTACACAGCGTGTAACAAAGTATGTGCACTAAAGGAAGGCGACTAAAGGCAGAGCGAAAGTGCTTATTCTACGCTCCATGCGTTGTAAGCACATTCAATTTATAGGGGAAGGAATTTTTTGCTCTGGGTATCCACAAACCGACGTATTGATCGATAAATAAACATAATTAGCTTCCTCAGTCTCTTCAAAGTTCCAAAGAGGCAACAATGCCATCGCAATAAATTAAATTTAATGTAAATTTATTTTAATACATTTTAAATCCACTATACTTCCATTTCTTCCGTCATCTGTTTTACTATGTATCAATTTCGAAGACCAGGTTCCGGTTTAAATGGACGGTTCCTGTTCCAGTATATAAATGTCGGTTCCGGTTATTCTCTGGTGATCTGTTACGCATCCAATATAGCCCTTGTGGTTTGATACAGCGCCCCCGGCTGGCTGACTGCTGCACGAGTATTTGATTGCCTTAACTTAGCCTTAGATTTACACCAGTGCCTCATGTTAAGCAAACCGACCCCGGCTGGCTGCCAGACTACGTTACTAAAACTGTACGGTAGCGGTCGACTACTGTTCAGTTGAATTTTCCCCAAGTCGTACAAGCCCTGGCTGGGTGCCCGTACTAGAGATTCGACGCCCCGGCTGGCTGACCAACAATAGTACGTGGGATCTAATGGAGGCTCGAAAGTGTAATTGATTCCTCGCCCCTTACTCGCCCGGTCTATTCAAGAATAATACTACTTGCTCCGTTGACCCCGCCTGGCTGCCAGACTTCACGAGTAGCACTACTAATTTGCCGGGTTTTGCTCACTCGACCTCCAGACCGTAATTCTAATGTAGTAATCCATCCTTGAGCTTGTTACATCTACTTGTCCTATGGATCGATATCCCACTTTGTGAGGGTTTTGTTTGGGAAAACTAGTACTACTAAATAATTATTATTTTTGGGGTAAATACTTATGTGTGTAACTCCGGTACTAATTCTCATGTTTCACCAAAACCACAAAATATAAACACAATGCCGTATTTGTTTGCTCTTTCTAAATGAACCTTGAAGTAAACGTTATTACCTGCGTTGTACTAACTAATTCCGTTATCAATCAATGAGTGCCAATGAGCTGTTCGTTTGAATTTTTTCCACTGAAACATTTAACTACGCTAAATAATAACGCATTAAACATGACGAATCCCGTCCCATTTTATGATTCCGATAGCCGTTATAATAAAAATACCTTCCACCCCTGCCCTCCTTTGGAGCATTTAAAAATATAACAGGGGCCTAGTAGGCTACAAGGGTCCCAGTGCCTAAATTTTGCCTTTTTGGGTTTCAAAATCTCTTTTTCACCAAATCAATAATTATTCTTTTTCAAACTAATTTGCACAAAACCGTTCATTTTTGTTATCAGCTGGCCTATGCTTAATAAGTTTAATAGTAGCATAATAGTTTGTCTTGGCTTTGTCTTCGCGCAAGTAGTGGGATACTGATATTCACTTGTTCTGTTCACTAAATAGTTTGATTGTTTTAATATTACCAATGGGTTAGTTAGCTAGTAGCTAGGCGTCAGCATGTTGTTATAATGGCGGTTGTGGTTTTTTGATTCGGCACTAGATTTGTAATTGGAAAGCGATACTTCTGTGGTTATTTAGCTTCTGGCAGGATTACGCCACAGTGCAACGCAAAAGAATTTCTTTTGGAGTTCGATACGGCATTGTGTTTATATTTTGTGGTTTTGGTGAAACATGAGAATTAGTACCGGAGTTACACACATAAGTATTTACCCCAAAAATAATAATTATTTAGTAGTACTAGTTTTCCCAAACAAAACCCTCACAAAGTGGCAATAATCTTACTAGGAGCGATAGAATACGTAGCATAACCTAGGATTATTACTACATTAAGAATTACGGTCTGGAGGTCGAGTGAGCAAAACCAGGCAAATTAGTAGTGCTACTCGTGAAGTCTGGCAGCCAGGCGGGGTCAACGGAGCAAGTAGTATTATTCTTGAATAGACCGGGCGAGTAAGGGGCGAGGAATCAATTACACTTTCGAGCCTCCATTAGATCCCACGTACTATTGTTGGTCAGCCAGCCGGGGCGTCGAATCTCTAGTACGGGCACCCAGCCAGGGCTTGTACGACTTGGGGAAAATTCAACTGAACAGTAGTCGACCGCTACCGTACAGTTTTAGTAACGTAGTCTGGCAGCCAGCCGGGGTCGGTTTGCTTAACATGAGGCACTGGTGTAAATCTAAGGCTAAGTTAAGGCAATCAAATACTCGTGCAGCAGTCAGCCAGCCGGGGGCGCTGTATCAAACCACAAGGGCTATATTGGATGCGTAACAGATCACCAGAGAATAACCGGAACCGACATTTATATACTGGAACAGGAACCGTCCATTTAAACCGGAACCTGGTCTTCGAAATTGATACATAGTAAAACAGATGACGGAAGAAATGGAAGTATAGTGGATTTAAAATGTATTAAAATAAATTTACATTAAATTTAATTTATTGCGATGGCATTGTTGCCTCTTTGGAACTTTGAAGAGACTGAGGAAGCTAATTATGTTTATTTATCGATCAATACGTCGGTTTGTGGATACCCAGAGCAAAAAATTCCTTCCCCTATAAATTGAATGTGCTTACAACGCATGGAGCGTAGAATAAGCACTTTCGCTCTGCCTTTAGTCGCCTTCCTTTAGTGCACATACTTTGTTACACGCTGTGTGGTGAACCTCAAAATATTGGTTTATCTATATCTAAGAGAAAATAATAGAAGGTAATTTCCTGATCAGTGGTCAGCGACACCGTTTAGGATAGTGTTAGACAAACAGTGACCGTCAGTTAGATGATAATGGTGATAACTTTCTACTCAGAATGGTATAAATGAGACAAACTGTGATGCTGCTAGCACAGTTTCAACAAATACAAGTTCGTCCAGAGAAGCACTTTCTTGCCTGCGTTGCAGATAACGTTTCTTTACTTTAATTTACAAAGATTACAAAGCGCTAGACAGGTGCATGACACAATTTATGTTAGCCAAGCATACGTTTAGTGTAGTCACCTTATAGTCACCTTCGTCCTCCACACCGTTTGAATAAGTGATCCACGATACAGATCGGTTGAAGTTCGTGTAGCGATCAGACGGATCAAATTGGAGGATGATTCCAGCCTAGTAAATTCAAGAGCAAGACTTTGTGAAAAGAAAACAAACGTATACTTCTACGCAAGCCATACTCTGTTACCGAGTTGGACCGGTTTAATTCGAACGTGCCCCGCAGACTTCTGAATGTGTAAAATAGCTGCTACAAGCATCGACCTGGCTTTGGTTTGCTAACAGACTCCTGCAGGTTATTATGAAAAATTCCTAATGAAATTATATGCCCTACTTACGTTTCAAAGGGCTAATTGCTCAGTTAATTTTTTATTTTGCTTGGTTGTGTTGGAGCTTGATCATCGTATAATATATATTACATATGTTTGGATCACAGATGAAGCAAAACTGTGGAAAATTTCAACAAAAATTTTAAAAACAAATTTGCCGGTTCCGGTATAGTTTTTTCTCTTTGTCGGAACCGCAAAAGGAACGGGCTTTTTCCCTGGTACACACATTAATATGTGACATACCTTACTCGGTGTAATCTGCGAGGGACTAAAATCCCCTGCAAAGCCCCCAATGTAAGTTATTAGTGTAGAAAAAGCTCGCTTACGAAAAAGTAAGAATCTGCATAAAAACCAGTGTCCCCTTAACCAATGCGGAATGAAAATCCACCGTCCCAAAACACAATACTGGATTGGAAGTCCACTATTCCCTATTGTTAAATTTTTTGGATCGAAAAACACGGAATAGAAAAATAAGAATTTAATTTGTTGCAAAAGTTATAGGAAAAGGTTATATTTGAATCAGCGTTTTTTTTTTCAAATCTGACGCTGAGCAAAAAGTTGAGCATTTCTAAATAAAGTTGAGCATTTCTAAGAGATATTGAGCATTCAGGAGCAGACCCGAAAAGTGCATGCTTTTTAAACTATTAAATGTTTCAGCATTTTCTTACGTATAGCCATAGTGTTATATAATTAACATAGTAATAAACTAGGTTTATTATTACTATTGTAGTAACACGTTCTAAAATCTAGTATGTATAGATTTGTAACACGGAACTCTAGTAGCATTTTTATTGCTTTTAGGTTTTAAACGAGCTTCAATTGTAAATCGTCCTGGTTATGTTTAGTAATTGCTACTACAATATAGATCAACCTACTTTAGCTTGTGCCTTATTTAAGGTTAAGGTCAAATTTTGATTTTCAAAAATTGGCACATTTTATTTTATTACAATTGTTCTCCGCTTTTACACAACATCGTGGTACAAAATGTTTATTTTTGTTTGGTTTCCAATGGGGGTAGGGGTTGAAACGGTATTTTGTTGCCTGACAGACTATCAGAATTAAAAATAGGAAGAAGACGTCGTCATAACCACTAGTAACTCTATCGAGATTGCAGAACGTAGTGAAGCATAGGTGCACCTACGCCTACGCCTTTTCGAGATACGTGTCAATCACCGTCAGTCATTGTATATGGACATCACACAATACCCCCGCACAAGTTAGAACGAAACTAACACCGCCAATGAGTTTCCATGCCGCGTTACTTTTTGGGACCCTAAGCAAAAAGTTGAGCATTTCTAAAACTTACTTTGAGCATTTTCTAAGAAAGTTGAGCAAATGCGGTGTAAAAATGCTCAAAAAAGCCCTGATTAAATCCGGAGCTTTGAACCCAGGCAACCTACTTATTCTAAGACTTCGCAGGCCTACTCAGATGAAATCGGAATAGTTTCGCGAGCGACCTTATTCACCATCAATACTTAACATTGGACGATTTTAAAGCGACAATTATTGCAAAAAGTCTCTGGAGGGGGAGATACTCCGACCAAAACTTATTTAACGGAATAATGAACAACATCATCAAGCATACGTAGGTGAAAAGTGGCGACCCTGGTTGAGAAGCAATTTTTGGGTAAGAAGATGATTCGAGATCAAAGACTGTGGGAGCATAGTTGAAAACATTGTGGGCCCCTTCCATGAATCTCCAATTATTATAGGACCGGTTTTTTCGGATCAGTTGAAGACTTGCCGCCGCGGACCATACGATAAGTTATTGTTGGGTTTTGAGCTCAATGAACTCCATTTCCAGAATATAGTTGTCTACAGTATTATGGCACATGGCTCAAAAAATAGTCTCTATCAAGGTTCCTCGGTATGTTGAATACAGTGATTTGGTTTTGTAGATTCCGTTTTTTTTTTTCAAGTTTTTTTTGTGGCTTTTGATGGTTTAGGGTGAATCCGATTTTCCAGAATAGTCTGTCTTCATATTTGTTATATACATATATCATACATTTAATAGAGAATTGCCTATATAGTTTTTTAGGTAAGTTGAGCTCAATGGTTTGGTGGTTTAGAGATCGCGCGCCATACTTGATATATCTCGTAGGTTTTTTCGATGGGTTAGGTTGCCAAGGTTTTAGGATTCTCAATTGGTTCGGGTTTGAAGAGGTCTTACGGCGGAATATACATGGGACGCAAGCTGTTACATATGATTAAACAAAACGATAAGTCGCTCCCTCCGTTTCACCTTCGCTTGCGGGAGGCTAGTTTCTTGTTATCACACATTCTATTTAAATGTAGGCTGGGAGTGAAAAACGTCCCCTTTTTAGGCAGATAATTTTTTACATTATCGCAAATTAGGGAAATTTTCATTAATGAGCCGTATTTGCTTTTTTAGAAAAGGCAAATTAAAAATATTGATTACTGCAACAATATCAGACTCACTTGATTGTCCACTAACTGGATTAGCGACTGATGGTGCATTTACAATCAGCGTCTGTGGCAGTACATCCGATTCGGTAACCAGGTTTTTCTCTGCATCCTGGGAATAATGTCTCTCGTGACAGCGTCTCATCTGTTCTCAGACGAAAATGATAATAATGTAACTGGTTGTGGAGGCCGCATTAATCTGACTTTAGATAATTTCAGAAACAACGACTGTCACGTAATGGCCAAACGACCACTTTGCCTCATGGCTCAGGTAGTGGAAGCAGGCATGAGTACGGAAGTCATGGAAAGTGGTTTGCGGTTATTGACGATAGCGGGGGCTAGGTGTATTTAGGTATTGTGTTGGTTGCTGAGATAACTTAGGTGACAGAGAGCCTAAGAAGGCATGCAATAGCTTCACCTGTTTTGTCTGCAAAATTATCCTCGGTATTATAAGAACACCCTTAGTTTTTTTATAAACATTATTTATATATTTTGACGGAGGAAGGACAGATCTATTACTGTTAATATAAATTCCAATCGATGTGAGCAATTACAGTGAATCGAGAACTCATAATATTGAGGAAACAGCAGTGTCGCTCTGAAATCTTTGCGTCCGTTGTTGGTAAGCTAAGAAATAGTTTGCTTTGATCGAACCAGTATCCATGGCAGTGAATTTTCTGAAGTTGCTGTGCAAGGTTCCGTCTCGAGTGATTGACGTTGCTGCCTGTGAGCAGCATTGTTTGGCAATTGCTCGTCAGAAAGTAGACAGAAAGTCAAATATAGATGTGGGCAACCTGATACCCAAAAAAAGTTTCGATGTCTCGCCAGTTGCAAGTAATAAATCATAATTATGTTCAGATATTAAGACCAAGGCAGACAGACGTGATATACAGTGGAGCGCCTAATCACAGTGCTGACTCCTAATGTTTTGTTCTTAAGCGAGCATAATTCATCAAACGGAGAGCAACATACATGTGAACTTACTCTATTTGCCGAGATGAGTAGTTCGACAATTCGGTGATCCGCTGCTCAGGGGCGATATCACCAAAGAGGAATCGCAGGTAAATGATATGATATCAATTGGTAGTCTAAAGCTTACACTACAGTCAGCTGCCGATGATGATGAACAGCAATGCTCGTTCAATGCTTAGGAATCAGCACTGTTTATACTGGTTTAGAGACCATCTCTTGTAGCCGTGGAGAAAAAAGAGCAGCCTGACCGTCCATGGAGGCAGAAGAAACTACACCACTTCTTGAAATGAAAAAGCATGTCAATCTCTGGAAAGACGCAATTAGCGACGACAACAAGTAGTGATTACGGATCTCAAAACCCGAAAATGTTTCTCTGAGGTTTTCGTTTGTTTCAGCCGCCAGGGGGTGCTCGTAGGGAGAAGGTGGAGAGCCGACAGGACGACGTTTATCATGCCGGTGTTCCTGGACTTGTGCGACGGAGTTAAATCCGCGTCCAAAGGTGGGTGTGACGATTCAATAGTTAGTACTGAAAGTGAGATTTCGTTTCTAATGTTGTTTTTTCAAAAGTAATTTGGCAATATTTTTTTTTTTTTTTTTAGATATATTGATAATATCTAGGCTAGTTTGGCCTCTCCACATAAGGTGTTGGGGACAGGCCTTCCAGGATTTTCGAGCTCCACCCCTTCATTGGCTGCCCCAGTTAATTTTTGGTTTCCCCTAAGTCAACCGCTATTCCTCAGGTATTTTCAGTGTCACACCGAAAAGTTGATTATTCTGGCAAGAGGCAAGTAATGGCTGTAACAAAATTCATTGCTAATACTGTGCTCATATTTCGACTGCTTATGTCAGCATCCGAATTAAAGCGAATCCAGCAGCTATAAATACTCATTTTCAGTGCTTAAACAACAAATATGCAACAAAAACGAACTATAAAAAGTTGTAAGTGCTTGAAAAATACGAAAAATAGAATCAGGTATAAAATCTCCCACTTGGATTAGCTAATGCAGTTTCCACGATCTATGAGTGGCGCGGCATTCCCCAGGTTTGGAGATTGAGCGAGGGGTGGTGGAGAGCGCTCCAGGTGAGGAAAAATTTTGAAAAGGTATATAATTTAAGGCAGTTGCATGAATTAGTCACTTTTGTACATATCTCTGACTTCAGTAGTTTTTAGCACAAACAACTAGTGGAATAGCACGTTTGAAAGGTAACTGCAATATCAAACTAGTACAACGTTTATTTTCTCCTAGTTTTCCTGAATAATAGTCAATCTTATTCAAAAAGATTATTCGCTAAGGAAGTTTTTCGCTGGCATAAAAAGCATGTGCTATAAAAGTTTTCACCCATGTTTTAATAGTAGTTAGAAAGGTTTTTATTTTTTGTTTC
>JASANE010009612.1:0-17667 GCA_030248225.1 Trileptium ribeirensis | reverse complement strand
TAATATACGTAGCTATGATATACATTATATACCACGTAAACAACATGTAACCCGATACCCCTGCTGGTAGGAACTGAATCCCACAATCCACTGCTCCTTGCTCTTGGGGCCAACTCCTCCCTATATACTACTACGTATTATTTATTATTAGTTTGGTTAAGAGTAGATAAAAAACATAAAGCTATAAATACGACCATCCATGATAACGTCACGAGTCAAATGAAACCTTATTTAAAACCAAACTGCAGCCTAAAAATGAACACAAGGCGCTGCATTTATACTAAGACTCACCTAATTAAATATTCTGTTTTTTGTACATAGCTAACATACCTATAATGACTAATCATGGCTCCCCGCTTCGATTTCGTAATCACACAAAATTCGCATGGAAACCTCCACTGGTGGGGGGGGGGTAAAACCGCCATTTTCTATCTACTAGACACAATTGGTACAATCGAGACAATAGGAAAAGAAAGACAATTTGGTCAGTTACAACAAATAGGAAAGAAACAATTGGGACAATTGCAATAATTGTGTAAGAGACAAATGGGTCAATTGGGAAAAAGACTACAATTAGGACAATTGGAATAGAGAGACAATTGCAACACTAAGGATAGAAACACAATTAGGAGAATTTGGAAACAGATACTATTGGGACAATTGCGACAATTAGGAAAAAGACAATGGGGACAATTGCGACATTTGGAAAAATGAGACAATCTGAATAATTGTGACAATTGGGAATAGACAATAATAACAATTGAAAAGAGACACTTTTGGGACAATTGGAAAACGAAGACAATAGGAAGAGAGATATTTGTGAAAGAGCGACAATTCGGACAAATGCGATAAATAGGAAAGAGAGACTAAGGGGATAATTGCGATAATTGGGAATTAGAGACAATTGGGACAACAACAATTGGAAAAGAGAGACAATTTTGACAATTACGACATTTGGCAAAGAGATAATTGCAACATTTGGGAAAGACACAATTGGGATAATTGTGACGATTGGAAAAAAGAGACAATTTGGACAATTGCGACATTTGAGAAAGAGAGATAACTGGGACAATTGGGGAAAGTGACAAGTGGGACAATTGGGAAAGGAAGACAATTGCTACAATTGACAAAGAGAGACAATTGGGACAATCGAGACAATAGGAAAAGAAAGACAATTTGGTCAGTTACAACAAATAGGAAAGAAACAATTGGGACAATAATTGCAATAATTGTGTAAGAGCCAATCGGGTCAGTTGGGAAAAAGACTACAATTAGGACAATTGGAATAGAGAGACAATTGCAACACTAAGGATAGAAACACATTTAGGAGAATTTGGAAAGAGATACTATTGGGACAATTGCGACAATTAGGAAAAAGACAATTGGGACAATTGCGACAGTTGGAAAAATGAGACAATCTGAATAATTGTGACAATTGGGAATAGACAATAGGAACAGTTGGAAAAGAGACACATTTGGGAGAATTGGAAAACGAAGACAATAGGAAGAGAGATATTTGTGAAAGAGCGACAATTCGGACAAATGCGATAAATAGGAAAGAGAGACTAAGGGGATAATTGCGATAATTTGGAATTAGAAACAATTGCGACAATTCGGAATTGGAAAACAGAAACAATTGGGACAGTTACGACAATTCGAATAGAGACAATTGGGCAATTGTGAAGGAGGCGCATTGGGACAATTGGGGAACAGTGACAATTTTGAAAGAGAGACAATTGGGACAACAACAATTGGGAAAGAGAGACAATTGTGACAATTCGGAATTGGGAGAGACGATTGGGACAATTACGACAATTGGGATAGAGACAATTGCAATAACCGGGACAATTGCAACAATTGGGAAAAAGGCAATTGAGACATTTGTGAAGATTGAAAAAGGTACACAATTGGGACACTTGCAAAAATTGAGAAAGAGACAATTGCGACAATTGGAAAAGAGATACATTTGGACATTAGAATATAGAGACAATTGCGACAATAGGGATGGATATCGACACATTTAGGAGATTTTGAAAAGAGACAATTGGAAAAGAGAGACAACTGGGAAAGAAAGACAATTGGGACAACGGCAATTGGAAAGAGAGGCAATTGAGACAAATGCGACAATTGTCAAAGAGTGACATACAATTGTCAAAATTGCAAAAAAGAGACAATTCGGACAACTGCAAAAACTAGGAAAGAGAGACAATTGCGACAGCTGGAAAAGAGAGACAATTTGGATAATTGTGAGAATTGGGAAAGAGACACATGTGGACAATTGGGAAAGAGAAACAATTCGGAAAGAGAAACAAATGCGAAAGCTATACAATTCGGACAAATGCGACACTTGTAAAAGAGAGGCAATCCCGACAATTTGGAATTGGAAAAGAGAGACAATTTTGACAATTACAACATTTGGCAAAGAGATAATTGCAACATTTGGGAAAGACACAATTGGAACAATTGTGACGATTGGAAAAAAGAGACAATTTGGACAATTGCGACATTTGAGAAAGAGAGATAACTGGGACAATTGGGGAAAGTGACAAGTGGGACAATTGGGAAAGGAAGACAATTGCTACAAATGACAAAGAGAGACAATTGGGACAATCGAGACAATAGGAAAAGAAAGACAATTTGGTCAGTTACAACAAATAGGAAAGAAACAATTGGGACAATTGCAATAATTGTGTAAGAGCCAATCGGGTCAGTTGGGAAAAAGGCTACAATTAGGACAATTGGAATAGAGAGACAATTGCAACACTAAGGATAGAAACATATTTAGGAGAATTTGGAAAGAGATACTATTGGGACAATTGCGACAATTAGGAAAAAGACAATTGGGACAATTGCGACAATTGGAAAAATGAGACAATCTGAATAATTGTGACAATTGGGAATAGACAATAGGAACAATTGGAAAAGAGACACATTTGTGACAATTGGAAAACGAAGACTATAGGAAGAGAGATATTTGTGAAAGAGCGACAATTCGGACAAATGCGATAAATAGGAAAGAGAGACTAAGGGGATAATTGCGATAATTGGAAATTAGAAACAATTGCGACAATTCGGAATTGGAAAACAGAGACAATTGGGACAGTTACGACAATTGGAATAGAGACAATTGGGGCAATTGTGAAAGAGGCGCATTGGGACAATTGAGGAACAGTGACAGTTTTGAAAGAAAGACAATTGGGACAACAACAATTGGGAAAGAGAGACAATTGTGACAATTTGGAATTGGGAGAGACAATTGGGACAATTACGACAATTGGGATAGATACAATTGGGGCAATTGGAAAAGAGACACATTTGGAACAATTGGGAAAGAGAGACAACTGCGAAACCAAGACAATTCGGACAAATGCGACATTTGTAAAAGAGAGGCAATTCCGACAATTCGGAATTGGAAAAGAGAGACAATTTTGACAATTACGACATTTGATAAAGAGATAATTCCAACATTTGGGAAAGACACAATTGGGACAATTGTGACCATTGGAAAAAGAGACAATTTGGACAATTGCGACATTTGAGAAAGAGAGATAACTGGAGCAATTGGGGAAGGTGACAAGTGGGACAATTGGGAAAGGAAGACAATTGCTACAATTGCTACAAATGACAAAGAGACACAATTGGTACAATCGAGACAATAGGAAAAGAAAGACAATTTGGTCAGTTACAACAAATAGGAAAGAAACAATTGCGACAATTGCAATAATTGTGTAAGAGACAAATGGGTCAATTGGGAAAAGACTACAATTAGGACAATTGGAATAGAGAGACAATTGCAACACTAAGGATAGAAACACAATTAGGAGAATTTGGAAACAGATACTATTGGGACAATTGCGACAATTAGGAAAAAGACAATTGGGACAATTGCGACATTTGGAAAAATGAGACAATCTGAATAATTGTGACAATTGGGAATAGACAATAATAACAATTGGAAAAGAGACACTTTTGGGACAATTGGAAAACGAAGACAACAGGAAGAGAGATATTTGAGAAAGAGCGACAATTGGGACAAATGCGATAAATAGGAAAGAGAGACTAAGGTTATAATTGCGATAATTGGGAATTAGAGACAATTGCGACAATTCGGAATTGGAAAACAGAGACAATTGGGACAGTTACGACAATTGGAATAGAGACAATTGGGGCAATTGTGAAAAAGGCGCATTGGGACAATTAAGGAACATTGACAATTTTGAAAGACAGACAATTGGGACAATAACAATTGGGAAAGAGAGACAATTGTGACAATTCGGAATTGGGAGAGACAATTGGGACTATACGACAATTGGGATAGAGACAATTGGGGCAATTGGAAAAGAGACACATTTGGTACAATTGTGAAAGAGAGACAATTGCGAAACCAAGACAATTCGGAATTGGAAAAGAGAGACAATTACGACAATTGGGAAGCAGACAATTGGGACAATTGTGACAATGGGAAAAAGAGACAATTTGATATAATTGTGACAGTTGGGAAAGAGGCACATTTGGAAGAATTGGGAAAGAGAGATAATTGGCAAAGAAAGCTGAGGTGATTCGAACAAATGCGACACTTGTGAAAGAGAGACGATAGGGACACTTGCGATAATTGGGAAAGAGAGACAATTCCGACACTTCGGAAATGGAAAAGAGGACAGTTGGGAAAACTGGAAAAGAGAGACAATTTGGACACTTGTGAAATTGGAAAAAAGACACATTTAGAACGATTGGGAAAGAGAGACAATGGAGGCAATTGCGATAATTGGGAAAGAGAGAGTTGGGACAATTGTGACAATTGGAAAAAAGAGACAATTTGGATAGTTGTGACATTTGTTAAAGAGAGACTATTATGGAAGCGAGATAATTCGAACAAATGCTACACTTGTGAAAGAGACACAATCGGGACGATTGCGATAATTAGGAAAGAGAGAATTCGGAATTGGAAAAGAAAGACAATTGGGACAATACAGGATTGAAAAAGAGAGACAATAAGGACAATTACGACAATTGCAAAAGAGACAATACGGAATTGGAAACGAGAGACAATTGGGGCAAATAGGAATAAGACACATTTAGGACATTTGGGAAACATAGACAATTAGGAAAGAGAGACAATTGGAACAACAACATTTGAGAAAGATAGACAACTGGGAAAGCGAGACAATTGCGACAATTTCGACCATTGGAAAAGAGAGACAATAGGCACAGTTGCAACAATAATTGGGAAAGATGCGATTGGGACAATTTGGACAAACGCCAAAGAGGGACAAATAGGACAGTTGCAATAATTGGGGTTGAGAGACCATTCCGACAATTGGGAATTGGAAAAGAGAGACAATTGGCACATTTACGACAATTGCCAAACACACAATTGCAACAGTTGAGAAAGAGACAACTGCGATAATTGTGACAATTGTAAAAAAGAGACAATTTGGACAAAGGTGACACTTGTGAAAGAGACACATTGAGGATAATTGTGATAATTGGGAAAGAGAGACAATTCCGACCAATCGGAATTGGAAAAGAGAGACAACTGAGACAATTACGATAATTGGAAAAGAGACAATTCAGACAATAAGGAATTGGAAAAGAGCGACATTTGGGGCAAATAGGAAAAAGACACATTTAGAACATTTGGGAAACATAGACAATTGGGAAAGAGAGACAATTGGAACAACAACATTTGAGAAAGATAGACAATTGGGAAAGCGAGACAATTGCGACAATTTCGACCATTGGAAAAGAGAGACAATAGGCACAGTTGCAACAATTGGGAAAGATGCGATTGAGACAATTTCGACAAATGGCAAAGAGGAACAAGTAGGACAATTGCGACAATTGGGACTGAGAGACCATTCCGACAATTGGGAATTGGAAAAGAGAGACAACTGGCACATTTACGACAATTGCCAAAGACACAATTGCAACAGTTGGGAAAAGGACAACTGGGATAATTATGACAATTGTAAAAAAGAGACAGTTTGGACAAAAGTGACACTTGTGAAAGAGACACATTGAGGATAATTGTGATAATTGGGAAAGAGAGACAATTCCGACCAATCGGAATTGGAAAAGATAGACAACTGAGACAATTACGATGATTGGAAAAGAGACAATTCAGACAATAAGGAATTGGAAAAGAGCGACAATTGGGGCACATAGGAAAGAGATACATTTGGGACATTTGAGAAACAGAGATAATTAGAAAAGAGAGACAATTTGGACAACAACAATTAAGAACAAACAAATGGGACATTTGGGAAAATGAGACAGGGACAATAGCGATAATTGGAAAAGAGAGACAATAGGGTCAATTTCAACAATTGGGAAAGAGGCAATTGGGAACATTCGACAGTTGGTAAAGAGGGATAAATAGGACAATTCGACAATTGGGATTGAGAGACATTTCTGGCCATAGGTATAGAGACAGATTTGGGATAATGGAAAAAGAGTGACAATTGGGACAGTTGGAAAAGAGAGACAACTGGGAAAGAGAGACAATTGGGACAACGGCAATTGGGAAAGAGGGACAATTGGGAAAGAGAGACAATTGGGACAACGACAATTAGAAAAGAGAGACAATTGCGATAATAGAGATAGTGACACATTTACGACAATTGGGAAATACGTACAGTTGAGACAGTTGCGAAATTTGAGGAAGACCGATAACTAGGACATTTGGGGAAAGTGACAAGTGGGATAATTGGGAAAAAGAGACGATTGCGACAGTTGCTACACTTGAGAAAGAGGAACCATTGGGACAATCGCGATAATTGGAAAAGAAAGACAATTTGGACAGTTAGACAAATAGGAAAGAAACAATTAGACAATTGAAACAATTGGGAAAGAGACAAATGAGACAGTTAGGAAAGAGATTACAGTTAGGACAATCGGAATAGAGAGACCATTGCAACACTAGGAATAGAGACACGTTTAGGACAATTTGGAAAGACACAATTGGAATAATTGCGACAATTGGAAAAATGGGACAATTTGGATAATTGTAACAATTGGGAAAAAGACAATTGGAAGAGAGACACATTCGGAGCAACGGGAAAAGGAAGAAAATTGGAAAAGAAAGACAATTGGGAAAGAGCGACAATTCGGACAAATGCGACAATTGGGAAAGAGAGACTAAGGGGATAATTGCGATAATTGAGAATTAGAGACAATTGCGCCAATTCGGAATCAGAAAAGAGAGACAACTGGGACGATTTTACGACAGTTGGGATAGAGACAATTGGTGCAATTGGGAAAGAGACACATTTGGGACAATAGGAAAACAGTGACAATTGTGAAAGAGAGACAATAGGGACAACAACAATTAAAAAGAGAGACGATTATGAAGATAGACATTTGGGACCGTTGCGACAATTGGGAAACAGAGACAATGGCGATTCTACGGAATTGAAAGAGACAATTGGGACGATTGGGGCAAATTGGAAAGAGACACATTTGGGACAATTGGGAAACAGAGACAATTGGGACAATTGCGACAATTTGAACAGAGACAATTGGGACAATTGCAATAATTGGAAAAGAGAAACAATTGCGACAATTACGACAATTGGGAAAGAGACAATGGAAACAATACGAAATTGGAAAATTCGGACGAATGGTGCAAATTGGAAACAGACACATTTGGGACAATTGGGAAAGAGAGACGGATTGGACAACGACAAATCGGAAAGAGAGACAATTTGGACAATTGCGACAAATTGGAAAGGAAAGACAGCAGGGACAATTGCAACTATTGGAAACAGGCAATTGGGACAATTGTGACAATTGGGAAAGAGACAACGGTGACAGTACGGAATTGGAAAACAGAGAAAATTGGGAAAATTGGGGCATATGGGAAAGAGACACATTTGGGACAATTGGGAAACTGGAGATGGACACCAACGTGAAACTGGACAGGGCACCAATATCAAGCCGGAGGGGAACACCAATATCAAGCTGGAGGGGACACCAATATCGAACTGAAGGGGCATCATTTTCAAAAAGACCCGAAGTACGCCGAAACGAAGGTACATATTTCTATAACCGATCAAAACAGACTGGAATTGTTAAGTTTATTTCGCAGAGTTCAGTGTATCAGTGTTACGTTTGACATGTCGTAAGTAACTAAAATTTTCGAGTAGATGGGCGCATCATTCTGTGAATCAGCAATAAGTCAGGTCTTTAACCACGTTCCGACGATACTAAAATCGTGACGGCCACAAAACAGGAACTAGCTTTGGACGGTAGTATAAGCGTGTCTTTATCGATCGGAACCATAAAGGTACAGACCAACGTCTTTGTTACAAGCAGATCACCATATCACTGCATCATTGGAACAAAATTCGTGTCTCAATTGCCAAAATGCGTAATCAATTTTTGGGAGCGTTGCTTGGAAATTCCGGTGGACGATGAAGAGGCCAATGTATTCTTCGCTGATTAAAACGCTATGACCCGCCACTAATTGCAGTAATGTGTATGAAGTTTACCATAATTGAGCCAAATACGGAAACATTTACTAATGCCATCTTAGAGGGTGCCGAAAAGGTGTGGAACCTACACTATTTATACCCGCACCTGAAATGACTGATATCGCAATCGCGCACGCGTTAGTACTGAGGAGTCAGAGGACCATACCAATTGCGGTAATTAATTTCGGCAACACCACAGTTACAATCTACTCGGGACAAATTATTGGATACATTGAGATTATGATCAAATCATCGGTGCAGTTCTTAATAGTCACAAATCAGTATCTGATGAGGTACCAACAGCATAACCATCCCAAACAACTAAACAATACAGCATCACATCCTGCAAGTATCATCCAATACATTGAGGCAAGTAAACGCTGCATTGATCATGAGATAGCCCAAACGGTGCTGAGTAAAATCGATTTCGATAAGACCTTATCACCATTTCAGTTAAAACAATTGAAAATTGCGATCGCTGAGAACACTGACGGGTTCAGCACGCATAACTTCGGTCTAGGGCGTTACACTGAATATCGACACCACATAGGAACGGGAGATGTCAAACCAATGCAGCAAGCACTGTATCGGCTAGCACACTCTTTGTGTGACCCGCTGAAAGAGGGATGAAACAGCATGCTAGATGCGAGTCTTATAATACCATCGAGCTCGGGGTTCAGCAATCGTATACATAATCAAAACTGACGGCCCGCTTCGGCTCTGTGTCGATTTTTTAAGGTAAACACTGTAGCAGAACAAGATGCATACCCATTATCTCAAATAGATGACATCCTAGGATGCCTCCGCAATAGTAAATTAATGGCAAGTTTCGATCTAAACAAGCGTTTCTGGCAACTTGAACTATGCGCAAGTAAACTTAACCCCCGCCAGCTGACTATCCTATTTTGTTATTTGGAAAAAATTATTTTACCGAACTCTACCAACTGAAGCAAAAATTTGCTGTTTTCTGTTCACGAAAATTAAAATTGTTTGCGAACGAAATTTTATCGCGTTTGAATTACCGAGGCTTATGTTTGCGAACATAATGACAAGATACAGGACCCTTTAATTTATGCCGTCGCATTTACATTCAATTTGTTCGCGAACAGAGACGAATCCTAAGTGAATACTAATAATTGTCGTGGAACTGTTATTGGCCGATTGCGAACCACTACTTCTGGGCTAGCAATGAATCGAATCCCTTTCTTACTTGTTCGCTAACAATGGAAGTGGATTCGACATCGGGTTTTACAAAATAGGATAGTTAGTGGGAGCAGGTTAAATTTAGTCGCGCACTAGTTCCCAAAACAAAGAACAAAACATCTTTCGTAACAGTCCATGGGCAGTACGAGTATAATGTCTACCGTTTGGCTTAAATTCGTCCCTAGGAGCTTTTCAACGCTGGATGTCAATGATTTTGAAAGGGCTCGGCTGTGAAAAGTGTCTGCTCTATATAGATGACATACTAGTATTTCAACCAACATTCGAGGCACACTTAGCGGGTTTAATTTGAGTTTGTGACTGTTTTCGCAAAGCAAATTTAAAGTTGAAACCATCAAAATGTCATTTCGGACGTGGCAGTTTAAAATACCTAGGGCACATAATTAGCACCGACGATGTTAAACCCGATCCAAAAAGGCAATAGGGATCGTGAAACTTAAACGTCCGGAAACTCTGAAACAGCTCTAAAGTTTCCTCGGACTCAAGGGTACTGCCACAAATTCCTACCAAATTATTCAGTCATCTGCTAGCCTCTAAACGAATTAAAACGCAAGGACGCAGAATTTTGAGTGTACACCTTGGTGTGAGGAAGCGTTCAAGATACTGAAACTATCATTGCAGGACGATCCAGTACTTTTTCATGCAGACTTCATGCAATTATTCACATTCAAACCGATGCTTCAGAGTATGTGATGGGCGCAGCACTTCTCAGATAACTAAACATGGTCTCAAACCAATCGCATGCGCTAGCAAATCCATCTTATCCGCTGGTACCCCACAATTGAGGCCGAGGCGTTACCAATTCGATGGGATGTGTTACATTTTAGATGCTTACGAATTCCCTTTTATCCCAGTAGCGTAGCGAATTAGTGAATTTAGTGAGTGTGAAAAGCAATATTGTCCGGGTAATGAAAACGGCAATATCGACGCTCTTTCTCGGGATCTTAGGTACGGCCCGACCATAAATGAGGAGCAAAGGTATATTTTCGAAACCCAAATGATGGAACGAGGGCAGTCCACAGGAACCCGCCCACCAGTGGGCACTGCATGTGACCGACCACACTTACCTTACCCAGTAAGCACACTGGTAACTGTAGGGATTGTGGCACCGCTCGCTAGCAGTACAACCGTTACAGGCACGGGGAGTCCAAATGTTTTCACTGTGGTTTAATTCAACCCGAAAATTATTAGATCTCAGTTAGACGCTGATACAGGAGTTACGACAATGCCCCCAACTACGTTACACCAACAAGCGGATACGTTAAGTGCAATTCCGATGCTGTCAAACCCAAGATAGACACTGGTCATGTAAATACACACTCTAACTATCCCGAGCTCTTTAGTCGGTCCTCAGGCTCGAAGACCCAAAAGAGCATTTCAAAGAGAGTCAGAAACCATAGGCTTAGATGCAACCACATTACCTACAGAACGGGAATTTGATCGGGTAATGAAACTTATGATGCGTTATGAAAGCGAGATATTACCATGAATTAGAATTGAGGATGCTCAAGATACGCAGGAAAGGATGTATTTACCGTTTTTTTCGGATCTCCCAGATTTCAATTTAGTACGACTTCTGCCATACATTCAACGAATCGATTCGGAACTAAGTCCGATCTGTGGTTCTTATATAATTAAACCCGTCCTAAGACTGATCTAGGTACCCTAAGAACAGAAATGAGAGCTCACTATATCGAGCTAGCTCAGGATATAAAAATATTATACATGCATCCGTTACAACCAGGAGATATTATTCACAAGTGATGCGGCCGTATTAATTTAGTACCACAAATACTAAAATATGAGCGTAATACATTATACGGAGGCCATCCTGGTCGCGACCGATTACTAGCCAAGTTGAAACAATTCTATTACTGGAAGGGTATGTCCGCGCACGCACAACATTGGATCAAACGGCGCACTCTTTGCCAATCCGAAAGGACCCAATTTCTAGGATAACCACAGGATTGACCAGAGTTCCGTTGGCAAATCAACCTATGTATATCGTAATTGTGGACATACAAGTTCGGTCGCAAGCGGGAAACTGCTACATCATTGCATTGGTATATCAGTTTACCAAGTTTGCAATAGTGGTACCAATCAGACATTAGGATGCCTATGCAGCCGCATATGTTCTTGTATGAGGTAGTAAATCGGTACGGGGCGCCTAAAGAATTATTTTCTGACAACGGAGGTGCATTCACTGCACATATGTTCGAGAATTTGTGCCAAGAAATGAAAGTATTTAGGCCCATGAATCTAGCATACCTCCCACAGGCGCATGGTGAGATCCATAGATTTTGAACCCTATTATACCTATTGCGCGTTAGCATATACCTTAAGGGAATCACCATTCTTGGAATGTTTCACCACTATTTTGTGTAATGGTGTACAATTCTTTGGTACACACAGCAACGAAGTACCAACTATTTCTTGCTGATGCATGGATTCTATCCTAGGCTACCTGGAAAATACGACACGCATAGTGCAGCGACAGTACATGCTGGAGCTCACTCTCATAGGGCCAACGCGAAGCGCTGAATGGTTTCTATTAGGGAGCGTGCATATAGGACATTTAAAGTCGCGCTGGAAGTAAATCGACTAAGATACAATAAGGCTGGACACATTATGGTGTAACGATTAAGGGTGCCAATGGAAATGTCAACCCAAACCGGCGAAGACGTAATTGAGGCAACATACTCCCTAAGTGCCCCACCTGTGTGGAAATACCGTAAGCGGAGCACGTGCGGCCGTTCCCTGAAGAAAACTCACCACCACTGTCTAGCGCTATCTCGCAAACCACCTCTGGAGAGGAGGAAGCTGCCGACAATGGTGTGGACAACGCCAATGAAGAAAGAACTAATGCCGCAAGAGGAAGCCAGCCCACGTAAGAGCAATCATGCTCCGCGCGTCTCGGTAGGGTATGGTAAGAAACATCAAGCAGCGTTGCCAGAACGACAAGCACTGCCCAAACAACCCCAGCTCTCGTAGAGGACAATCAGTCACGGATTCAAGCAATGTAATACTAACACTAAAAAGGAACATTGATCGTCCGGTGTTATTAGCCATTCCCTCACGCACACAAGAACCCGCAGAGGAATCACCCAGCGGAAGCAGTCCAGTGTTGCCCGAGAAGCTTCGACGGCACAAGATACGATGGTTGAACAGTTGGAGACGTTGGCAACAGAGGCTACAGAACTAGTACGCAGTACAACTACTACACCATCGGAGATAATTCGACCCAGCACTACTAGGATAACTGCAACAGCGTTGACCAAATACCTCGTCTACGGACAGGCCAGGGACCGGTTCTTTAGGCCATACTGTACAGCGCCAGATGAAGGAAGCTACCCTAGGAGAAAAACGAGTTAGCTTTGAAGAACCAACGGCAACCCCGAGTGGATCACCTAAAACATCAACGAGGCAAGCCTCAGCCACGCGACCGCAATCCACCAGTGTCACCGCTGGATGACAAGCTTAATCTCATCGACACAGCAAGAACCATTATCAAACAGACACGGTCAAGACGGGGCGCCCCAGCAGCACAGGATCCCACGATACACCTCCAGCCAAGAGTAAACCCTACAGAATGGCAAAGGCGAACACCACGACCACCGTCCTATGAGGAATCTGATTAGGACAATCCTGATCTGCGAGTAGACTAACTCCAAGCTCATACTAGCACGTACCCTCCAAGTGAAATCTTAATAAAATATATGGAAAGGGAAGGGTCAACCTAACGACCATTCATCGCTGAACCATCTCTAAACGTGGACTTATCGCTATTATCTCCATTATAGACGCAATGAAATCCTAGCACGAACGATATCAACGCGCCATTAATTCAATTCATCGTAGAGTCATCTCTAAAAATGGACTTAACGTCATTATCTCCATTACAGATAAAATGAAACTATAGCGCCAACAATATCAACTCGCCATTAATTCCAAAGGCCGTTCAGCATGTGCCAATGGTAAACATTGGTTACATCGACCCGTCAGTGCCCGTGTGCCATATCCTCCCCGCACTTCGAGAGGAAACATTCGCGCTCAAGGACACCCTTTAGTCTATGCTATCCAACGAGCACACGACGGCCGATCCTTTCCAACAGGACGGTCTGCGTTTTTCAAGCGTGGCGGAACATTTTAATCTAGACATTCTGAAGCTCGTAGGATTCGAAGAGGCAGCCAAGAAATTGGCGGCAAGCGGACATCAGCCCAAGCAAGCAGCAGCAACACAGCATTGCCCTTGCGTTAAGTCTGCGACATTAGCTAATGTCTTACTTCCCCATCTTATGCGACCGATCCCGCAGGCAAAATTGAGCATCACCGAACATACCGAAGAACCGGAGCACACCGGCAGCCGGCTGTTCCTGTGCATCACATGGAGCGATATCTGTGGCACCGGCACCACTCAACCCCAGTGCTGCTGCCTCAACAACAGTATGCTACAATGTCACCGGCGCCTACTGGAATAAATCCGTGCCTTTCACCGCGACGGATTTGTACGATGACCTCGAGTGGTAGTCGTAGGGGCGAACGAACCATGCCGCTATTAAACGTGGCTGACGATTACAACTGGCTCGTCTCCACTTGGCACGGCATCGAAATAGTGGACGTGCTGCGATGGGCCAATGCTCTCATGAAGCCGCAGTCCCACTGGGTCTTTGTCATCGGTGAATACAGTGGCGTGTTGTACGAGGACCAGAAGGTCTACTCACCGAGCGCATTCTTCCTAAGGGTGAAGGACCACTTCGAAGTAATCGATCGATGCATGGAGAAGGTCGTAGTTTTCATTGCCCGCACCGCATTAGAACGCCAATGACATCTCGGCAGAGGCATATACCGACGAGCTACGTGTCAAGATACTGGATTTCAAACAACAACATCACACAAAGCTGAGCAGAGACATCGTTAAAGTGAACCAAAACCTCGGTCACTGTCGAACCGTTTAAACAGGGCGAGGTCCAAAACCACAATATTCAAAACAAGGAACTTTTCCGTGGAGCCACCGAACGACAAATATAAAAAACGATTAGAACAACAGCAATATAAGCTATCGCGCGCCTCAGGAAATCCGCTAGCAAAGGAGGATTGAGCAAGAGTTTAGATGGACCGAGCGGGGCCTAAAATTTGCATACAGTCCCTAGGTTGGAGAGGGAGAATTGGTTTAGCATTGTGGAAGCGAAAGAGGAGAGTAGATAAAAACATAATCATAGACCGTGCAAATGCATCAAAACTCGAACTGTCAATATGATGAGCAACAGCAATTTACGACGTGATAAAACGGAGACGAACGAGCCAATGATGAATCCGGTGGATGACAACCAGCGGTCGGACAGTTTGCTGCGCCGGAGACAGACTTACCTCGTGTGCTAACTATTCCAAACTACCACGTCGACTTCACGAAACCCTATACCTTTCCCTCTCGCATGGCACTGACTGGCCAGAACTGTCGAACATGAACGAAGCTCCAGCGCCATTCAACAATAATGGTATCATGGCCGCAACGGTAGAGAAACACAACAAAATACAAGTGTTTTCTCTCCTGGAACTGATTGACGCGGTGACGAGATATTACAAATGACTGGGACGCCCCTACAGATCAAAACGCGAGCACGAGGACTAAACGACTAGTCGTCGCTTATACTACGAAAGCTCGCTTTAAGCCACTACTGGAGCAGATCATACGAACCATCTTTTCCACAAGTTCGTCATACCAGAGTATAGCTGTATCGTCCGACTCAACGATGACCAACAGCTGCCCGAGGCAACGGCCGCTTTGTGGGGCAACGAGGCGAAGCGCCTGGACGGTGTCACAATGTTATGGTGCGCCTGCTGGATGAAGTGCGCGAGTACCGCACCACGGGACGCGCGAGCTGGTCCCACGTGGTCGTTCTGGGCGACGCTACGATAGAGGTGCTTTGAATAGATCTATGTGCGCCTGCAACGTAAGTGTTTGTAGAACCGGGGATAAATTCTGTATGGCTTGATAGGGGATCGAATTTTTCCATGGGTGAAAATCAAAATCTCAAAATTTAGGTTCTACACTGGGTTAAGAAAAATCTGGTTTACAGAGCCATTATTAGGGCTTCCTAGGGTTCAATACCGCACGTTTGTGATCACCCAACCCTTAATATTAACTCCTTAGGAGCCCCCATTTAAGCGCTTAATCTCCGATATTTATAAGATTAAGAGATACCAAAAATAACCAAAACTTCCCAATTTTTAGGACTCCCCATCTCTATGGGGTGTTATACTAACTATTTCACTGTACACCAGGGTCATCAACACCATCAGCACGCAGAAGATCCCAACAACCCGCTCGTGATACCAAAATTTTTCTGTTTGTACCAGCTAAAACGGCCTCTAGCAGGCCATCTGTTGGATGTAATAACGGTGACGCAGCTGCATTGCGCAACTTCCTAACACCATGCCCATACGACCCCGGCTATCATAACCTCAAGGGCGGACCCTAAGTTTTCTATTTTAGCCACTTTTCTTGGTCAGACCCAAGAAGTTACGGAGCTTAGCAGGCCGCAGGCGCGCTTCACGGGGTGTGTTCGGACCCCGCCCGATTGGTTGCGTACGTGTATAGTATCTTGGCATGATTGCTGAGGTCCCCCAGGGAGGTTGACACCGAAACCTGCTCACAGGTCATGATGTCAAACCAATATTCCCTGTCCTAGTCTAATGGAAGTTGTTTTATCTAGCGTAATTTAAAGTGAAATGCGTGATAATTTAGCTTTACTATTTAAATTTTGAGTTTCACCTAGTTTATCCTCAGCAGAACACTTAATCAGTTGTAGCCATATGGCCCCCACAGGGTTCCGACGAGCCCTGAGATGTTTAACGTCGGACGATTTCTGTTCGCAATGCGGTAACTTGACTGTGTTAATGTTTAGTGATGAGGTTGCCCTAGTAAATTTGATCTTTCATGTGAGCGTGACTTCACTAAGTAATTTGGAGGACTATTCTCGCCGTGGTATCATTACACAAACAGTTCAGTCTTGGAGGCGGACCGCTCGTGTCAGGGCTTGGGGTATTTTCGTCCGCAAGCCGTGGCACGAAGGGTCGGCCCGTCCATCTGGACGTCCCTATCACGCCAAGATTCCAATAACACGGGACACGTCAATTGATTTTCAAGAATTTATTCGCAAATGATGTACAAAGTCAATTAATAATGGGCATCAGGTAAAGTACACGTGTAATTTACAAACGATGACAGTGATACGCTACCCGTCCGAGTATTCGTCCCCGTGTCTAATGCGAAGGAGAAGGGAGAGGCGCGAGCGAAGGCGTTCCCGGCAGGGCCGGACCAGAATCTATATACCCGAGGCGTTCCACGTCGAACGTTAACTAAGTCAGCTGTCGCTCGGGCTATGCGTCTGGCGTGCTTCGAAGTTCGCTCTCAACAACGTGCGGCGATGCATGCGATTCGAGCCATGCGGGGAAGGGAGGGGTCTCGGTGAAGCAATGACCGGGCATGAATTCGGGTACGGAGAAAGCAGGGGCCTACAGTACAAGATAAAACTTAATCATGTTAATAAAATCAAATATGGTACACGGCATAACATTGTCCAGGCAAATGATGACTTATAAATGTCAATGAGTAAAAACTATCAATCACGGTTTAACCAACGAGTCGCCTACATCTCGGTCCAAAGATAAAATGCGGTCCGCGTGCATTTCCCGTCCTACAACTGCTGCCTAACGCCCCTAGCTAGTCACTCATTCCACTCCGTCCCACAACCAGGTTATTTTCTAGTTCTCCAATAGCGGTTGACTCAGCAACTTGAGTAGTCCAGTCGGGAGGTCAATTGTCCCGTGTCCTAATAGTCCACAACCGGTAAATCGGTGGCAGTGTGGATGATTTTGCTGGTGGAGTATCACTCGGACTATATTATATCAGCCGGGGGGGCAGAGTTTTGATCATTTTTGGAAGAGAATGCCCCGAATCGCTATTTCGACCGCC
>JASANE010009609.1:0-37258 GCA_030248225.1 Trileptium ribeirensis | reverse complement strand
CTTTGATTTAACAAACTCCTGCAGGCTATGATGAAAATTGCTTGAATCATGCCCCGACTGAGATCCACATGACAAATCGGTTATTCGAATTTTTCTTTTGCTGTGTCATTGTAATCACCACCAGATAATATATATTACATATGTTTGAATTACAAGGATGAAGCAAAAACGTGGTGGATTCAAAAAGAATCGAAAAAACGGTAATTTTGGTTCCGGTATGGTCTTTGCCTTTGCCGTAACCTCTAATGTAACACGATTTCTGGTCGGATCTGTAATTCCGCTTACTTATTGGTAAATCAAACGGGAATGCTGTGTTTGAGAAAATTGTTAGTCGATTTATAAGCCATTTGTCCGCGTTCATCGTGAAATGTATTAATGATAAAAAAATATATTGTAGTCAATTTGGTGCTACTATAACATATGACAAAATACGATTGTTAGTCGCGTTTCAGCTAGGGAACGTCCAGCAAAAACGCGATCAGCTAAGTGACAGCGACGAGCACCTACGCCGTTGCTGCAGCGCAAATTCATGTACGCGTACATAAAGGGAAAATCATGTTTTGTTCGCGTTCATCCGCGTCTCCAAACTCGCAACTCACTTAGAAAAAATAACTCAGGTGGACGCAGCTAAAGCGGACCCATGTATTAAACATATTCCTTATGGCTGAGAGACCAAGGTTTTTTAGGTCCACAGCTGGGCATGTATCTTAAAAATTTTGACGTGAAGCCAAAAAATTTTCCGCCGGACCTTGAAAAATTAGAATTAGGATACATCGTGTCTGCTATAATTATTACATTTGTGTTTGTTTTTATCATATGTACAAAATCTCTTCACAAATAAATACCAAGTAGGGCGACAAAGATATTAATATTAAAGATACAAGATATACAAAATATGAGCGTGCTGGAACTTGCAAACGAGATGCCCGCACCTAACAGAAGCGACACCAAATTTTGTCCAATCTTTTGTAGTTGGAGGTGGTGTAGGCAATTGCGTTTCTTTCTTGTGTAAAAATTCGTGAAATTCTCGAGCCAAAAATTGTAAACCTGGACCCAGCGTTTAAGGTCTGCACCCAGTCTTCGTTTTGAAAAAATACAATGGTGAGTGGTGACAACCATAAATTTATAATTCCGTTATCTTTTACGCTGGCTAATAGATACATAGCATATTCTGCCTTTTAGACCGAATTGTTGCAGTCGCAGTGGCATGAATAATATATGTTACTGTCGTATCAGTGACTCAACTGTCATTATGAACCGTCGCCTACTGAATATTCATTATTAATGGCAAGACACTTAGATTGTCAGAAGTATTTCAGCAGTTAGATGCGCCGTTACCGATTTTGAAAAATTCATAGTTCAAGCAAAGATAAAAACAAGCATATGTGAGTCCCGTTGTTTTAGAGTCGACTATATGTTTTAAAATGTAGAACAATATATAGTACTAGTAGTTCGTCTTATCGCCATAATTCAAATAGACGTACACAGCTTAGAGCATTAACTTACAAAATGAGCCGAATATCAGCCAGCCACCTTGCTTAGATTATGTAACTTACAGAGGTATACACAGCTGCATTGAGCATTAAATTACAAAATGAACCATGAAAAATTCTACTATATAGCTAATACAAAACAACTATATAGTTGCGGACATATTACAATTTCCGTGAATAATGTGTCCCGCCATGGGCACACTGAAAAATCTTTTTTGACGCAATCCTGCAGCGTAAATAATGACAATATCAGGACACCATTCGCAGCTACATTATACAGGTTCAACCTCTTTACAAAATTAGACCAAAAACACTTATATAACTTGAGCGGCTGCGGGGTTATTAAATTCTTGCCCATTTTGGATCTCATGGATCCATTTTAGAACCAGTTTTGACAGAGAAATGCTATATCTTAAGAGAATCGCGTAGCAAGTCTGGCCTTTTCACTTGCCGAAAACAGCGCGGATTTCCATAGCGATAACCATGTTCATTTCCATAGGGATAACCATGTTCATTCTCGGGGTAAAATCCTCATCAGGGCGGGAGTGGCGAAATTTCAATTGTTACGCACAACAAGCCTTTCACACCACTTATTTTTCCTTTGTGCATTTTTGTGTGTTCTGAATCTATATTAACGTGGGGATTTTATGTGGTCATGTGGGGGCGACCATGGGGATTTTGGAGTGTGGCGTGAAGGAATGGATGATTGGGGAATCCCCAAACCCCTAAAATGAAGAGGCCAGCAAAACATTATATAGTCTTATAAAAATTTATCTGCTCTAAAAATCAGCTCAGTTTGACTCAGAAATCTTTACCGCTTATATATATATATATATATGATTATTTGGCCTACAAAATGATCGGTTATCGAGATAAATACATAAAATGATTTTTCATCCAACCCGAAACCATTTGGCCCGGAACATGTTGGAATCAGGTTAAGAGCCAATCAGCTTTCAACCTATCACGCGAACCAATACGCCCAGCAAAGGTTGAGGTATATATACATGTCTACCTAAAACCCCAAAACGGATATTGTCAGTCATTACACTCAGATTTTAATTATTTCGCTAATTCAGCGCATTCGTCAATAAATCGTAGCTGTCAATTAAAACATTTTTAATCAATTATGACAGTTTGTGTATAATAATAACAGTTATTGGGTTTACTGGTTGCACTATAGCAACAATAAATTATTTCTTCACAGCTAGCTAGCGTTTAAAAAAATTAAAGAACTGCAGAATTCCTTTTGAGATTTTCAGTGTTTAAACACTCTATAAAGACTTATAAAATAGTACACCAGCTGTAATCCATGTGATCTATGAAGAAGGACAACTGATTTACAGACTGCTTCCTCAAAATTCCGGTAGTTAGCCGCCTGTTATTTTGCTATTGCGACGTTGGTACAGTTTGCCGCAGTTATAGGCGTTATAGTTACGTAGTTAAGATTAAGATATTACTACATTTCAAGTATTTTCGGGAAAAGATATCCCGATTACTACACGCAAGGCTTAATGGAAATGTAGCGAACCTTTGATAAACCAACTGACAATACACACGTATTAACGAAGTAATGACGCATAAGACATTTAGCCAATTGCTGGTTACAACTTAGCTTTATCAAAGGTCCGCTTACACACTTCTATTAAACCTTGGATGTAGTAATCGGGATATCTTTTCCTTAAAATACTTAAAACGGAGAAATAACTTAAAATTAAAAAAGTACCATGAGCTATAACGCCCATAGCTGTCCGAAACTGTACCCCAAAGTTACCCAGAAGGCAAAGAAACATGGCGGCGAAACTACCGGAATTTCTTACGAAGCAGTATGTAAAATCCAGTTGTCCTTCTTCATATAATTATATGCAATTTCAGCTGGTGTACGATTTTATAAAGACTTTATAGATGTGTTTAAACACTGAAATTCTCTAAAGGAATTTTGCAGTTCTTTAATTTTTTTAGTCGCTAGCTAGGTGGTGAAGAAATAATTGATTGTTGCTATAGTGCAACCAGTAAACCCAAGTAAATGGGTGAAAATCAGATCACAAATTGGTTATAATCCACCTGAAAATGTTTTAATCGACAGCTACGATTGATTGCAACGAATGTGCTTGGAATTAGCGAAATAATTAAAATCTGAGTGTAATGACTGACAATATCCGTTTTGGGGTTTTAGGTAGACATGTATATATACCTCAACCTTTGCTGGTCGTATTGGTTTGCGTGAGAGGTCTCCAAAGCCTATTGGCTCTTAACGTTATTCCCAAGGTGTTCCGGGGCCAAATGGTTTTGGGTTGGGATGAAAAATTATTTTATGTATTTATCTCGATAACTGAAAATTATTTTGGAGAGGCCAATAATTGTATATATACACAAATATAAGCGGTAAAGATTTATGAGTCAAATTAATGACAGACTTTAATAACATAGAAATTTTTATAAGACCATAATACGTTTGGCTGCCTCTTCATTCTAGGGGTTTGGGATTCCCCGATTATTTATTTCTTTATGCCACACTCCAAATCCCCATGGTCGCCCCCACCCGTCTACATAAAATCCCCACGTTAATATAGATTCAGAACACACAAAAATGCACAAAGAAAAAATAAGTGGTGTGAAAGGCTTGTTGCGAGCTAACAATTGAAATTTTGCTAATTTCTGCCCGGATGAAGGGTTTGACCCTGAGAATTAACATGGTCTTATCCCTGATGGAAATGAACATGGTTATCGCTATGGAAATCCGCGCTGTTTTCGGCAAGCGAAAAGGCTATACTGGCGATGCGATCCTCTTAACATATAGCATTGGAAAGTCAAAACTGGTTTTAAAAATGGATCCATGAGATCCAAAATGGGCAAGAATTAAATAACCCCGCAGCCGCTCAAGTTATATAAGTGTTTTTGGTTCGAATTTTTTAAATAGGTTTAAACCTGTATAAATCTAGGCTGCGTAATGTTTTCCCGCATATCCGCATCATTGACGCTGCAGCATCGCGTCAAAAAAGATTTTTCAGTTGTACCCATGGCGGTACACATTATCCACGGTAAATTGTAATATGTCCTCTGTACGATATAGTTGTTTTGTATTAGCTATATAGTAGAATTTTTCATGGTTCATTTTGTAGTTTAATGCTTGATGGCAGGTGGCGTATACTTCTTGGCAAAGTCACATAATTTAGGCATAGCGCCCGGTTTATATTCGACTTGATTTGAGGAACGTGGATGACTACTTAAGCTGTATTAGTCTATTTTGAATTATGGATAAGACGAATTATTACAATTATATCGTCTAACATTTTAAAACATATAGTCGACTTGTAAAGATGTTACATATGCTTGTTTTTATCTTTGCTTGAACTATGAATTTTTCAAAATCGGTAACGGCGCATCTAACTGCTGAAATACTTCTGACAATCTAAGTGTCTTGCCATTAATAATGAATATTCAGTAGGCGACGGTTCATAATGACAGTTGAGTCACTGATACGACAGTAACATATATTATTCATGCCACTGCGACTGCAACAATTCGGTCTAAAAGGCAGAATATGCTATGTATCTATTAGCCAGCGTAAAAGATAACGGAATTATAAATTTATGGTTGTCACCACTCACCATTGTATTTTTTCAAAACGAAGACTGGGTGCAGACCTTAAACGCTGGGTCCAGGTTTACAATTTTTGGCTCGAGAATTTCACGAATTTTTACACAAGAAAGAAACGCAATTGCCTACACCACCTCCAACTACAAAAGATTGGACAAAATTTCATGTACGCCTTTGTCAGGTGCACAGCATCTGTGGTTTGTGGAGTTCCAGCACGCTAGCTATATTTTGTATATCTTGTTAGAGTGTATTAATCTGTTTATTACGTACTTTGGTATTTATTTTATGAAGAGATTTCTTATTACGTATGATCCAAAGCAAACGCAAATCTAATAAGATTTATTAGCAAACACAATGTATCCTAATCCGAAACTACTCTGGGTCCAGCAAAAATTTTTTGGCTTCACGTAAAAATATTTGGGTGCATACCCAGCTGTGGACCTAAAAAACCTTGGTTGTCACCCATAAAGAATATGTTTAATACGTGGGTCCGCTTTAGCTGCGTACACCTGGGTTCTTTTGTCAAGTCAGTTCAAGATTGTAAACGCGATGAACGCGAACAAAACATGATTTTCCCTTATGTACGCGTACATGATTTGCGCTGCAGCAACGCGTAGGTGCTCGTCGCTGTCACTTAGCATCGCATTTTGCTGAACGTTTACAAGTGAAAACGCGACTACCAATCTCGTTTTTGTCGTATGCTATAATACACAAATTGACCGCGAATATTGTTGTCTGGTTCACAATGTCATTTTGATGAACGCGGACAAACGTTCGAAATGGACAACAATTTACGCGAACGCAGATTCCATTCGTACCAGGGAGTAAGCGGAATTCCGGTTCCGGCGAAAATCGTGTTCCGGTTGCGGTTCCGGCAAAGGGCAAAAACCATACCGGAACCGGAATTCCGGTTTAAAAATTTTGTTTGAAATTTTCCACGTTTTTGCTTCATCCTGTAATTCAAACATATGTAATATATATTATACAATGATCAAGCTCCAATACAACCAAGCAAAAGAAAAGATTAAATAACCAATTTGCCGTGTGAAACGTAAGTAGGGCACATAATTTGAGCAGGAATTTTTCATAATAACCTGCAGGAGTTTGTTAAATCAAAGCCAGGTCGATGGTTGTAGCAGCTATTTTACACATCCAGAAGTCTGTGGGATGCGTTTGAATTAAACCGGTCCAACTCGGTAACAGAGTATGGCTTACGCAGAAGTACGTATGGTATGCTTGGCTAACATATATTGCGTCAAGCACCCGGCAGTGCGCTTGTAAACTTGGTAAATCAGTCTAAATTGAAGTAAACTAACGTTATCTGCAACGCAGCTAGAAACTGCTTTCTTGGCAATGAACTGTATTTATTGAAACTGTGCGAGCAGAATCACAGTATGTCTCATTTATACCATTCTGATTAGAAAGTTATCATTATGATCTAACTGACTGGCACTGTTTGTCCAACACTAGCCTAAACAGTGTTTCTGACCACTGATCAGAAAATAACCTTCTATCTATTATTTTCTCTTAGAATCATATAAACCAATAATTTTAAGTTTTCTACAGAAGAACATGCAACAAACGTATGTGTAGTAAAGGGAGGCGACTGGAGACAGAGCGAAAGTGTGTCTTCTACGCTCCAAGCTTTGTAAGCACATTCGATGTGACGCAGTATACGCAATGGTGTATAGTGGAAGACATTTTTTGCACTGAATGTCCAAAAACCGACATAGTTGATCGATAAATAAACATTATTAGCTTCCTCAGTCTCTTTAAAGTTTCAGAAATGTAATAATACCATCCCAATACATTAAGTTTAATGTAAAAGTTATTTTTAATGCCTTTTAAATCCACTATACCTTCATTTCTTCCAACATCTGTTTTACTATATATAAATTTCGAAGACCAGGTTCCGGATCCGGTTTAAATGGACGGTTCCGGTTGCTGGTTCCGGTTCCGGTAAATTTCGGTTCCGGTTATTCCCTGATATATATATATACATACATATATATATAAAGGCACGTATTATTCGCTTGATTCATATAATTATGATCGTATTAGTATGTACCATATTCATACTATATTGTTGCGTTGTTAAAGGCCATAAAAGCGCCTATATTTCATCATGATCCTATACCGTTTTATGATCCTTATATTCATGCCATGTATTGTGTTGTTAAAGCTTCTGTATATTGCTATGATTTTGTACCATTCTTACGATTATAATGATGCCTTGTACCATTGATCGTAACTATATACTTGGTGCACGATAATATGTACCGTTTTCTTGGCCGTAAAAGCGCCAATATGCATTGTAACTTTGTGCCATTTGTATCATGATTGTTACATGTTGTCGTACCTTTGTAATTTGGGAGTTTGGAGGCACAGGAAATTGGAAATAATTTGTTTTGTTTAGGAGGATTTTTGAAAAAAATTTAGGGACTTTTACGCTTGTAAATAAGTGTTTTTATAGGTAGAAATTGCGAGTATGGCGAGCTCTTGCCATATGCGACTCGAAGAATTGTAGCACGGTACGACTCCCCGCCTGCCCCGATACGTAGGAATAGCCCTACCCCGCGTGGTAGGACCGCAAAGTTTACTTCGATTTTCATAGGAAAGACTGGCCGTGACGGATACCCGTCACGACCGTCCTCACGAATGAGGACCACAAAAAGTTTGGCTGTTCGCCCGAAAGCGAACAGCAAATGAGCAATTTCCCTGAAAAATATAAGTGAAAACCTAAAATATCAAAATTCCCAGTGTTCAATTTTATCATTGTCACTGGATAAGTTATCAAAGTAAGATAAACTTCAAAACGAAAATTTTATATCAAAAGTATCGGCTCCTGGCCATAACTCCGGAACCGTTGAGAATTCGAAAATTCTCAACATTTCTGGTAGAAAATTTTACGTTTTTCTAATGAGACCGGTTTCGTGGAAATCCGACCCAGATCGACGGACTTATGAATAAATAAGTATGTACGTAAGCGGAATAAAACATAATTAATTAAATAACTTAACGAACATTTAACCCAAATATATGTACGAGGCATCGTTGTAATCACTAGATCCGAGGCTTTAATTTAAGCCCGGACCAGTCCCGCTGTACCCACCCTTAGATACCCCCTCCCGTGGAGATCGCGGAAGTAACGCCCCGACAGGCGTGTAACCTCTGATTGGATTCCCCTTTTCAAGAGTAACACAAATATATACATAGTACCCCAAAAAAGGTACCCCGAACCCCCGGGAGCAGTTTAAAACGCCCCGATCATTGTAAAATTTGTCATGGGCCCTCCCCCTGGAGTCCACTTTTCTTCCTATCGTCCGAATACGGACCTGTTACATGTCATTTTGTTCGGACGGACACACTTAGTCCGAATCCGAACTTCTTTTAGAACTCCGGCCATCGCTGAGGGATCGTTGCCCTCTTTTTTGCCCCTTTGCCCACGCTTCTTCTGTTTTGCTTACTTAAGCCGCGTCTATTTAATACAAGTTTCATATTATACTAAAAGTTTTATATAAAGCTGCATTTTCTTATCAGCGGACCAACAAATTTCATATCGGTTTAACATAAAGTTTATATCAAAGTATTATTAATCTAATATAACGGTTAACCGAGTCTATCGTGTGTGCGTTAGCATCTTCTTAAACACTTCGAGAAACTTTTATCAGTCGTAGGGGTTTTATATAAAATCTCTAATCTCGTATTGAACCTAGTTATCTTCCGATCATACCATCGAATGTAGAGCTCTTAACCAAACAAAATGGTTAAATGTTATATGAGGCCCATATAAAGTTGAGAACTTTGATGTGCTTATCAGCGAAAGTTTTATACGAGTTGTATAAAATTTATATAGTTTATATTAAACTTAGCTTAAATTTGTGAAGTTTAGTTTATATTAAGACGGCAATAAATCACGCAAATGGCCCATTAAAACGGCCCAAATTTATCGAATTTTACAACCGATAAGAATATTTATTTAAAAGCTTGAATATGTGGTCAAATCGCTCCAAAAGTGCAAACTCTACTGAAAATAATTCAAAATTTCAAAAATTTGAAATCTTTAGTATTTAAGCAGGGCGCACGAGCTCTGCAGAGTTCAGTCTAACTTCGGCAGCGCGTAGTTCGGTCGTTTTGCTGACCGACTCTGTCGCTTGCTTGTTCTCCAGCGGTACTCGCAGTTTACTGATTTCTCTTTTGGTTTACATCTTTTTGGTTTGGCGAATGGATGGACGAGCGATGGTTGCCGAACGAAAGGATTCGAGACCGTAAGTGTGGACAGGGAGGCGGTGTAGATTAACCGAGTGTTACTGATGCTATATCAGATAGACCCGCAACTTAGGAGCTAGGCTATAGGATAGTACCTTGCTGTTATGAATACTAGTGTAGGATAGTCAGCCTCCCCTGTCCATACCTTGCTTTTACATAATAGCCATGCCCGTCCTAGCTTGTCCGGCAGACCCACAGTCGTATTTCGCCGGTCATATGGATTTGTTGGTTGGCCGAAGTCAAGTTGAACCTCCCTCGGTCGATGAGATAAGGCACACACCAACGCGCCATCCGCGTTTTGAATTTAACATGATATCCCGAGGTGAGTTAGGGACTGGAAACTTACTATTTGAGCCGACCGAGATTAAATAAAATTTTCCTTCCGGAACGTCTGAAACGAAGCTCCCTATCACCTTTGGCCTTGCTGCCTTATTTCAATGTCAACGAGCGCCACGGTTTTGTAATGACGCGTTTGTTTGTAATAATTGCAAGTTACTCGTAGTCGAAAATTTAACCTGACACACTGATGCCATCTCGCAATGTGGATGAGATTTGGTTAGGATACTAGTAGGGACTTACGCTCCGGAACCGAACCTAACAACTAAATTTACCCGCAACCGCATTTGTTGATATATATAGTTTTCAGGGAGTGTTACAGACTGCTCTGAGCGAGATTTGATATAACTTAAGGATCCCCTGGAATTTAGCGGAAGTTTTACGAAGACCTGCGTACAGATCCCAGTCATTGGTTCCGCTCATCGAGCCTTCAAATATCCCGTCGAAATCTTAAAACCGACGACTCTCAACGGACTTGCCCCCGCCAAATTATGCAAATCGCTGTATCTTAGGATTTACTCCAGGAATTTTGCTAAAACTTTGGCAATTTCTTCGTCGTAATGTCTGTCAACGAATGTAACCTTAAAACATCGATTTCGCGTCGGAACCCCAAACCCGACCGCCTTGAAAGGGCCTGCCCCACCGAAAACGTAAAATTGAAATATTTTAAGATTCTCTCCAGGAATTTGGTTGGAACTTTCGCCGTTTCTTTGCAAGAGTGTCCGCTGCTGGACACCATTCTAAAATCCAAAATTAACAAGTCGGAATCACAGACCCGACAGGTGTCCACCCCTACCCAAACTTTAAACGTCAATAACTCTATATCTGTTCCTAGTATTTTGATGATTTTTCTCGTATAAATAAAGGCCCGATAGGCCTTCCATTTAAGTCATTAAGCCCGACAAAGCCGTGGCCCGTCTAAAAGTTATAGGAAATCCAATCCCGAGCCGCGCAACCGTCGCTCAGATTTTAGTTCAAATTTCACAAATTACACTATTTTCGTAAGTCGATTTCGGTCTTGCTTTTACACGTATTTTGGTTAGAAAAGAGAAAATATTATGTTCCCCAGTGTTGATAACTTGCGTTATAAGTGTCAGTATTTTGTATTTCAAAGTTATCGATATCGCCAGATGCCGATATCAAGTTTGTCGGGTCTCGGCCAGACGGACCAATTTTTGTGAGGACCGTCGACCCGGTCCTAGTAAGTTTATAGAAAGGTCAAGCCAAGACCCCATGCAAAATTTCATAAAGAAAGGCTGCAAATTTAGGAAGATATTGATAACTACAGGTTTTCCCCTGCCCCTACCGAATTGGACGCAAGATTTCGGTCGAAAATTACGAAACCGAGCAATCTAAGGATACAAACCAAATGAAATACAGTTTATAAAATTGTTACGGTTGTCCCGACAACCGGGGCCTCCGTTTACTGCCTCGTTTTATCGAGTACAATCTGCCATTAAATCAACCGAAATTTTAGTACCAGATACTCTTTTCGAGAGCCGTTTTCAAGCCAAAGTAACTTAAGTTTTAGTACCCTTAGAATATTGCCGATGACCTATGATTATTGCCACACATAGTTCTCGTTTTTAATCAAATTTATTGGTACCTAAATACAATTTAAACCCCTGCCCCTATGCCCCAAAGTTAGCATAAAAGTGGTATAATAATAATGCATAGCCGCTTTTTGGCATCAGTTGACTGAACCCAGAGAATTTATAGATTGTGTCGTAAGTTAGGAAATTACACGCGAATCCGACGTTAAACGTTTAGGAATTTTTCGGACCCTAGTGGGTACCACTAACTAAACAAATTAACCGTTCGAGAAAATGGGAAAATAGAGCCAACCGAAATACCAATTCAATACACTTCCCGGTTAAACGAGGATAGGAAATAGCGGTATAGTCTCTTTGGCCTGTGAGCAGGTGACGGAGCCGACCTCCCTGGGAACCTCAAAGGTAGTACCTCTTAGGCTACGTGCGCAACCCGTCCGGCAGGATCAGAACACATCCTGTGAAGCGCTCCTGCGGTTTGCTAAGCTCAGTAATTTCTTGGGCCTGACCCGAATTAGAAAAGAAAATGTTAAGACTTAGAACCCATCAGGTCCGCCCTTGAAGTCACGATAGCCGGGGTCGTATGGGCGTTACGTTTGTGGAAGTGCGTAATGCAGCAGCGTCACGTTGATATTACACATATATTGTTTTACGTTTAAACATGACGTCAAAGAGTCCAATTTAAAAACAAAGAACTTCGGGTTACATATCAGGCATGCTCGTATCAACCAGAATTATAGTGAAAGATCGGTCATAGCGTAGATGACTTCAGAAATGTTTTAAACAATCGAATCGCGTTTCCAGCGAAGATGGAGCTTCAGCATCTAATGGTTTATAGCAGTTTTATTTAGCATGGCTATCGATTGCGCAGTCATCATTACAAAGAGTAACATGTACTATTAACGGATAAACGATTGTACCACTTCTGTCGAAGAGATAGAATGTGCTATTACCTAGGGTAAATCCAACTGTTCATCACTGATAACATGTGTAACGGTTTATCTTAAACCGCAATCACTAATTTAATGACAGAATTAGTCCCAGAGTTATTAAATGAACACTTGATATTATAGCCATGTACAGGCAATTCAGCCTTATTCTTCGCATAAGCTTCAATGTGATGATAAAATAATTCGATACGTACTGGAATAATTCCGGACTTTGTGCTGCTACAAAACGCATTTTAAGTACATTAAGCAGCTGTGACTGTAAAACACATCAAAACGCCCTTCATGTATGCAGCAAGCATTTATAAAATATAAATGAACCGAGCTAAGAGAAGTGTTTTTGTATTCGTCAGAGGGGTAAGATCAGCACCGTCTGTCCGTTCGCCCATCGAACATTTCAATAATTACTGGGTTGATTTTAATTTTTTTGTTTGAAACACACCAAAACGCCCTTCATTTATGCAAGAAGCTTAAATTTTCTGTCAATATTCGCCGATTGGTGCTGACTGACCACCTTCACGTAAGTCAACGTTCAACAATTCACGGATGTTACACACAAACGTCACTCAAATGATTGCCATATTCAGTTGCTTACAATTTTAAGCGTGGAACAGCGTTACTAGCGCTCTACGTTAAAAAAATAAAATTTAATTGAATATAGTTAAGCGAAACGTTTTTGTATTCGACAGAGTGGTAAAATCGGCACCGCCCGTCCGTCTAACTACTCAATCATTACTGGGCTGATTCTAATTTTTTGTTTTAAAGGCCTAATATCTTGCAGGCAAGACATTTTGTCAAAATCTGTTTGGTTAATTAGTAATTAACTAATTAGCTAAGCGTGTTATCCTATTTTTACAATTTTCAGATAAAAATTGTTTATTTTTCAATGAATAATTAGCGTAAAGCTATAATTGTTTTGGTATGTATAATTGGCCTGTCCACAGCCCTCCGAAAAGTGGGGGGCATGTTCATTCTCGAGGAAAATTAAAAGTGGATTGATAAATTTTGCTCAAAAATACGAAATATTTCCATATTTTCATGCATTTTTACTATCGTGAATGTATTTTCAAGCTAGAAAACGATATTTTAGCATTATAAATAGTGGTAATTAATGTCTAAAAAACAATTTGCAGACAAAAACATAAATTTTTATACATAATAAATTTTTGGAATTAGTTGACCATGGGGTTTCGGCCGAGTGGGGGGGACGGACATGGGGGAAAATCTCGCGAACATGGGGGATTTGGAAAGTGGGGGGTCTCCCCACCCCCCACTGTGGAGAGGCCAGTATAGTATATCTCGCCGTGCTGATTACGGCTCTGGTGTTTGTTACTATTTGAGGATGTTAAAACATGCTAATAAGTGAAATAACTAATTAATAGGCTAATTTTTTGAAAATTTTCAAAGTGCTCAGAAACCGGGGTTTTCGATGTCTCTGATCACGAATATAAAATTTCTGAAGCTCAAAAACTTCGCCGTATAGCTTATTAGTTAATTAGTTAGCCAATTAGTTGATTTTATGTGCAAGATTTAAAATTATCTGAATTTGGTCCGCTCACTTTTTGTAATTTATTACATTTTACTAGTATTTAGGTTTATGTCGTAAGTTCCATAGTAATTTCTGAATTATGAACAATGTTGATAACAGTGACATATGTCAATTTTTGTTATGGCACAGTTTTTTTATATTTTATTATATATTGCTTGATATTTAAAAGTTATATCAAACAATCGGCCTTAAAATCGAACTCACGTTTACATAATTGGTATACTTTAATAAGAAATCTAATGCAAAACCGGTTATGGCGTAAGAAATATCTAACCACCTTCCAGTCAAGATGAAGTTTCAGGAGTTGACACTTTATAACAATGTTTTATTAAGTATGGTAACAGAGTGTGCAGTTATTATTACAGTCATTAACATATATTAAGCTAAAGGGATAGTAGAATCTGGGTTTAAAACGTAGAATATTCTATTCTTTGTGTGAAGCCAACGATTTTTATTACATAAATTAAAGGTGATCGCTGACGAAGAATATACTTAATCCTGAGCACAGTATTTGTTAATTATAAAATTTAATCGCTTAGTTATTAGCTGTGCAGTTAAAATTGTAGCCACTTACACTCAATACAAGCAACGTTTGTTACATAGGCTTCAATAAGATGACCAAGCCTATTATAGTAGAAGACAGGCTAATGTAGCGTCAAAATGTATTTTACTGATGATAGCATAGCATATAAATACATTTCTCAAGCTCACAAAAACCTAACTTCGAGAAATTCTAATGTCTCCAGATTAATATTAACTATCTGCTTCCAAACATATAATTGATTAATATCATACGGTGGCAACCACAAACCGCTTCGATGCCCGGATTGTTTATAACTTTAGAGGTAGAGCAGCGACGCTAGTTATCCACTTTTAGCAAAAGATTAACGATGTTCGAAAACCGTTTAAAGATCGGGTACGAAACACTGGTAAAACGCTTTTGTACGAGAGAAGAAGCGATTGTGAAGCAAATTTTAACAAAATTTTTGGGTTGAAAATGTAATTTTAATACAAATTTTGATCAAAATTTATGTAATTTTGGGTGTTTTTATCTAGTGGAAATAAAAAAATTTGCCGAGAGGCGGTGAAAAGGGGAGCCCAAATGTTTTCCAGGGGGCTCGAACCGGGGCACCTAGTTTTTGCCAGGGGACACTTGAAAATGCCATCCCCCACGCTCCCCTAGTTTGAAGAGTCCAGATCAGCGACCGTGCCACATATTCACACCAAACGAACTGCGACGGTTGGGTTTAAAAGGCAGAATATGGTATTCCTTGAGTAAACCCAACGATTATTATAAAACATTCGCGGTTAATGCTTATTAAGAATGTGTATTTAACCTGGAGCGCATAATTTGCTGAAGACAGTTTCATCGCGCTGAGTTATTTAACAAACAGTTGTACAAAATAAAGACGTTTCAGCGCAAATCTACATACGCTACAGTACGGTAATCAATAAATTCGCCTCCAAACGTATTCGAAATACGTTGAGCAGAGAGTAACAGGAATTATGGTTCCGGCGAAAATCGTGTTCCGGTATAGGTTTCGGCATAGGGCAAAATCCATACCGGAACCGGAATTCGGGTTTAAAAAATCTTGCAAGAAATTTTTAACATGTTTGCTTCATCTGTGGTACAACCAATATATAATATATATACAATGATCAAGTTCCAATACAACCAAGCAAAAGAAAAGATTAACTCTGCAGTTTGCCGTATGAAACGTAAGTAGGACACATAATTTCAGTAGGAATTTTTTATCTCAACCTACAGTAGTTTGTTAACAAAACAAAGCCAGGTCGATGCTTGTAGCAGCTATTTTACACATTCAGAAATGCTATGTTAGAATTAAACTGGTCCAACTCGGTAAAAGATATAGATTGGTATGGATTACGTAGAAGTACTTAGCGTAAGCTTAGCTAACGTAAATTGCGTCAAGCACCAGCGAGTGCGCTTGTAAACATTGCAAATCAGTCTACATTGAAGTAAAGCAACGTTATCTGCAACGCAGCCATAAACTGCGTTCTTGGCAATTAACAGTATTTATTGAAACTATGCTAGCAGTATCACAATTTATCTCATTTATAACATTCTGATTAGTAATTTATCATCATTATCATCTAACTGACGTGCACGGTTGCCCAACGCTAGCCTAAACAGTGTGCCTGACCACTGATAAAAAAATTACCTTTTATTATTTTCTTTTGAACAATATAAATCAATAATTTCAAGTTTCCTATAGTACAACATAACAAACGTTATTGTACTAAAGGGAGGCGACTGGAGACAGGGCGAAAGTGTTTATTCTACACTTCATTTGTTGTAAGCACATTCGGTGTAACGCAATATCCGCAAGGGTGTATAGTGGAAAGTATTTTTGCTCTGGTTGTCCAAAAACCGACATATTGACCGATAAATAATATTATTAGCTTCCTTGGCCTCTTTAAAGTTTCAGACAAGCAATAACGCCATCGCAATGCATTAAGTTTAATGTAAAAGTTACATTTAATACATTTTAAATCCACTGTACCTTAAGTTCTTCCTTCATCTGTTTTACTATATATAAGTTTCGAAGACCAGGTTCTGGATCCGGTTTAAATGGACGGTTCCAGTTATGGTTAATCTGGGTTCCGGTTATTCCCTGCTTATAGGTATTTCATTAGTAAGAACAAAATATTAAAACTTTTTAAAGTTGCCAATTACAGCTTTTAAAGATCCTTACGATTATAACATTTTGTGTCGGAGACTCTTGGCGCGTAGCGTATCGATATACACAAACTATTATTTCCGTCTTATACATCATCTTTGGAAACCTATGGGTACCCATCTTTGTCTTGTAGATGGAGTGTAAATTGATATTGCAAACTTGACTATTTTTGTGGCTAAAATGAATCTTGTGATCATTTCAAGTTCCACTCTGTCCTCCCTATAGTTATAGGGTACGGTAAAACATGACTTGAAATCCATATGACAAAAATTTATATATTAAGTGTTAGACTTTTTTAAGCTTATGATTAACCATAGGATTAAATTCAGCTTAGGTTTATAGAAAACGTACATAATTTGAGGGGGAAAACTTGACATAATGCGCCTCGGGGAACTTGGGATGGGCGGATTTTGATCTTCATGTAATCTCAGACGGTACCGATATTTTCATTGTAAGATTTAAACAATGAAACCAGTATGTTTAATAGTTTAACATAATAAACATTCCTTTAAGGTGATTGGATATGCAGCTATCAAGAATAAAAAAAATTTTGGGAACACCACTTTTTTGGGGAAATTCTAGCCTGATTCTTAATTCTAAAATGGCTGCTTAACTACAAAGTTATAAATCAGGAATAATGGTCTTATTTTTTTCAGTAAATGCCTCTGACAATATTTACAACTTATAATATTTTGAGACACATAACCAAAATGACAGTCGTGGTCAATTGGCTTCAGTCTTTCGATTACTTGGTAAGAAATATTGACAGTACTGTTTAACATGGCTTTCATTTTGTATAAATTAGATTTTCTCTCACTTTTTCATTGTAATCCACTCCACGGTTCTTGCAATGGGTTTCATTTTAGGTATGCGGAGAATTGAAGAATAATGGTGGTCCATATCGGCAGTTTGTTCAAACGTTTGTTTTGTCGCCACAAGCGCCTAAGAAATACTATCTCCATAATGATATATTTGTTTATCTTGACGAAATTGTGGCAAATACCGTGGACGACCGGGCAGCTGACAGTAAGTTCGATAATCAGTGTGTAATGTTATGACTAATTTAAAGGGAAATATTAGATTTCTTCGTCACAAATAGCTTTCTGTAGTTTTTCAGAGATCCCTGTCTTCTCCAAATAGTAGGGACAGTTGTTGAGTTACGCACATTTGACGCTTTCTGACGCTTAACTGTACTTTATATGGTCCCCTGATTCAACGATGATCGGAGGGAATCGCTCCAGGTATTTTCAGCCCATAAGTTGCGGTAGTTTGGAGAAGCAGGGTATAGTACTATTTTTAAAGACATGGTTTGCTCCAGAGAACGGATCACAAGTGCACTTGTCTTTTCCTGTTTTCCGCATATCGAGGCGTGGGACCCACCGTCCCAAGCCGACGTACCCACCCTGCCGAGGCGTTGCACCCTTCCCTCCCCTCCTCACCCCTAGGCACCGCACCATCCGCCCGGAGGTGCCGCAGCCCCACCCCCATCGCGGAAGCGCCGCACCAGCACCCCTGAAACATCGCCTTTGCCCTTTTCCCGCCGCAATATAGCTTTGTTCGCTTCGCACATAATAATTTCGTAAAATATGGCACTCTTGGGATGTGGCAGGACATAAGGGGCGAAACACCTTAAAATTAGGAAAATATTTGAAAAATATAATGCAACATTATTTAGATCGGAGAGAAACTAGTTGAATATGTACATAATACACTAGAGCTGCTGTTTTGTTGGGAATTTTGGGTAGTTTTGGTCTAACATTTCAGTTTCAAACAATGAATTGATTTGATACAGTGTGATCACACATTTTCGAAACTTACAACTTTCTATTAATTTTGCTTTTAAACCGAATCCTACTATTATATGTTCTCGGAGCGAAGCCACAAACTCCTGGTTCGTTGGGCTTCCCGAGAAGACACCATAAATAATTATGTAGGGTTGAGCCTTTAAAATAGTTTTTTGATTTTAGCGACCCAGTAAGTACATGGGCGATAGTTGGCGAACGGTGGTGAATGCCGGATCCGGCCACTGGTGTGAGAAACCGGCAATTCAGTGATTTCCGCAAATTGTACACTAAATTTAACTGTTTCTATTTTTTCCACTCGGTATTAATTTGTCATCGGTATATATAATCTCATGGTCGTGTGTTTGCCATGAATAAATGTGTCTTGATAGACTGCATATGGGAAATGTATCTGTGTCGGATATCCCAAGACCCGCCGAGATAAGGCCAGGAACCGGTCAAATTTGGACCGTTTTGGGCAAAAAGCGTATCTGGGCTCCTACGCGGGGGGGGGGGGGTGCAGGCACCGATTTCGCTCGCCATGACCCCGGAGATGCCAGTTCTCGACCCTTGGGTTTCAAATTTTGACCCTGGGGACCGCGAAATTATTGCTTTAGGCAGCTGTGAACCTTGTATTTTCTCTCAAAAATTCGGGTAATTTCGTTTTTTATTCTACTACCACATTTTAGTCGGATTTTAGTCTGTATTTATGTATAAATTAACCACAATTTCTGAAAAATCTGGCTTCTCCAAACTTGGGAACCGAACCAAAATACCTGGGGAATGGAACGGGGGGCACCTGGGGGCGATAAATTCGGTTTTACCCCAGGTCGAACTGTGGGGATACTGAAAAACGCGAAAATGACATAAACGGCCGATTCACAGTAAATATACAATAATAATGCACGTTATATAGTGAAAACCTTTTGATTAACGGCAGTTGTCGGAACGTAGCGAAACGTAGTGGAGATTGCGTGTTGCAGGGGTAAAACCTTTTAAATTTCGTCTGTGTGTGTTCGGCCATAACTCGGAAACGACTTAACTGATTTTCATGATCTTGGGCTTATTTGAACCGACATAGTAGATTTACCTTTCGAAGGAATTTTTGATTTGGAGATTTGGTTTGATTTGATTTGGATTTGATTTGCTCAGGGAACAAAATGTTGGTTTTTGACCCCATTTTTGTACCCTTCACGGAAGCAACGTTATTTTTATCTTAACCTTCGGATTTTTTCTCTGGTTGGTTTTATTTCATAGTAAAACGATAAATGCCGATACCACTTTTTTTTGTTTTTCGATTAAGGCTCCGGTTCTGGAATTATGGTTTTGATGTATGGCACCCTCGTAGTTCCTTGACCCAAAATTAGAAAATTTGTTCTGACGGCTTGGGCAGCTGAAAAGTTTCACTTGCGGGTTTTCAGGCATGAGAAACTCATTACCGGTGTTGGTTTTGCTGTACGAACCATGGTTTCGTGGTACGGGGTATGACGCCCCCACGGTTCGGTGTCAGCGGGCAGAATGAGGGTTTTTACTTCATTTTAGTACCTTCACGGAAACAATGTTATTTTTATCTTAACTTTCGAATTTTTTCTCTGGTTGGTTTTATTTCATAGTAAAACGATAAATGCCGATACCACTTTTTTTTGTTTTTCGATTAAGGCTCCGGTTCTGGAATTATGGTTTTGATGTATGGCACCCTCGTAGTTCCTTGACCCAAAATTAGAAAATTTGTTCTGACGGCTTGGGCAGCTGAAAAGTTTCACTTGCGGGTTTTCAGGCATGAGAAACTCATTACCGGTGTTGGTTTTGCTGTAGGAACCATGGTTTCGTGGTACGGGGTATGACGCCCCCACGGTTCGGTGTCAGCGGGCAGAATGAGGGTTTTTACTTCATTTTAGTACCTTCACGGAAACAATGTTATTTTTATCTTAACTTTCGAATTTTTTTTGGATGGTTTTATTTCATAGCAAAATGATAAGTGCCGATACCTCTTTTTTGTTTTTCGATTAAGGCTTCGGTGCTGGAGTTATGGGGTTTGAGATATGGTACCGGCGTGGTTCATTGACCCAAAATTCGAAAATTTGTTCTGACGTCGTTGGCGGCTGAAAGGTTTAACTTGTGGGTTTTCGGGCCTGGGAAACTCATTGACGGTGTTGGTTTTGCTGTACGACCAACGGTTTCATGGTACGGGGGTATGACGTCTCCAAGGTTCTTGGTCAGAGGGCAAAATGATGGTTTTTTTCTCTGGTTGGTGTTATTTGACAGTAAAACGATAAATTTTCATGCCTCTTGTTTGTTCTTCGATTAGTTCTGGATTTTGTTCACAGGGTTTTACGTATCACACCCTCGTAGTTCCTGGACCCAAAATTCGAAAATTTGTTCTGACGTTCTGGGTTGCTAAAAAGTTGTACTTGGGGATTTTCGGGCATGGCACATTCATTGCCGGTGTTGATTTTGCTCTGCGACCGATGGTTCCATAGGCTCCGGGGTATGGCGTCCCCGCTGTTCGTCGACCCAAAATTCCTGATTTTATTGTGACGCCCTGGGAGGCTTGCAGTTGGGGGTTTTCGGGCATGGGAAACTTATTGACGGTGTTAGTTTTGTTCTAACTTGTGCGGTATTGTGTGACATCTACATTATATAGTATGTCTTCGTATGCTATCGAGAGCTGACTGGCTGTGCACGCAAAAGGCGCGTATGTGTACCTATGCTTCACTACGTTCTGCAATCTCGATAGAGTTACTAGTGTATATCAAGTTAGATCGGATCAATTCTAACTTCTAACATATATACCGCAGATTTCAGAATCGGTAAACTGCTACAAGCATCGACCTAGTTTTGTTTTGTTACCAAACTCCTGCCGGGTAAAGATAAAAAATTCTTGCTGAAATTGTGTCCTACTTACGATTCACAGGATAATTTGCTGAGTTAATCTTCTTTTGTTTGGTTGTACTGGAACTTGATCATTGTTTATATTATAATAACTACGTATGATTAGACCGCAGATGAATCGAAATTTTTTAAATAAACAAAATTCTTAAACCGGAATCGGGTTCCGGTATGGTTTTTCCGTTTTGTTAGAATCGCAATCGGAGCACGATTTTCACCAGAACCGGAATTCCGGTTACTCCCTGATAATTACTTATAATGAACTACCCAAAGATAGACCTTAGTGACTTTGGCTAGAAGCCCACAATAGTCCCCTACTAATAGGGTCATTTGATTTGCGAGTGCTATTTAAAATCTAACTTTCCGGACTGTGCTATTTAAAATACAAAAAATTGTTTATTTATACACGAGTTACTTAGCTAGTCCCAACGATTTTTTAAAGAAATGCCAGTTTCGATTCAACAGTCACAGTGTAGAACTAGTAATTAAATTGGGCATTCTAGTGACTTTGTGACCACTATTTTGAGTACCTAAGTGCTCCTATGCCCTTACAAATTGTGCTAATGAATCTTCTGGTTCTGAAATTTCGGTTTCTCGAATGCAGCTTGCAGAAGTAGAATAAATTTAAGTGTGTTAAAAACAAACTTGGTTGACTTGGTCTTTGTGAACGTTATTTTGAGTAGCTACGCACTTTTCTATATCCCCACAGTTGAGCTAATGAGCCTTACATTTGCCCAAAATTCGATTATTCATAGGTCGCTCTTCCAAAGTACCATATTAGGTAAGTAATAAAAGTAAGCTTAGGCAACTTGAGCACTGTAGTGACTTTGTCAGCACTATTTTGAGGTTCTAAGTACTTTTCTATTTATCTTTAAAATTTTGATAATGAGCCTTCTGGGGGCTTAAAATTTCGATGTTTCAGCGTATTGGAAACTGTTTCGAAGTTGTGTCCTGCTATAAATTATATTTCGTTCAAGAAAAATCTCAAACAATTTGCGAAAAAATCGATAAACGCGAATTTGAAAAGAATTCGAAAGTCCATATATATCGCGATATGGGCATCACATCGAAAAGCCCTGACCACTAACTAACTACTTTAACTGTAAACATTGAAAACAGGGAAGTTCATTAAATTGCACTACGCTTCCCGCCCCAAAAATTGTGATTTAAGGACTATTTCTAAGAGGAGCAATCTCGATTTGATGGTTGCAATAAAAGATACTGTATTAAATGGCAAAGTCAAGTTAGTATGCAGTCTTTAAAGTATAGAGTTTAAATCCTGAACCCAATTATTATGTAAAAGCTTGATATACAGTTTTATAGAAATTTTATTGTTGTACAAAATGAACCTAATTTGACTGAATTATCTGCACCTGTTACTGAGATTGATGCAGCCAAGAATATGTTTTGCTGGACCCCTTTTGGACCCAAACCGAAACGCTTGCGCCCACTTACGACCAAAATTTTGTAATCCGTTAATTTTAGAATTAAGCCTTCCAATGACTTATCGCGCGAGTCAATCGTCCCGCAAGGTTAGGTCATGTGCGTTACGTTCAACCCCCCCTCTCAGAAACGTACACCGTCGAAATTTACCGCTCGGCCACTGGCTACGCTCGTTTCACTCACTACTTAATTCGTTTAATCGCAAAACGGTCGATCCTCGTTTAAGCGAAAATGCCATAGGATTTATGAACACTTAATTTTGACTGTAATTGATTTTCACTGATCGTACCAAACTTTTTGAATGGCGTTAAGACGTGGTGATTAAAAATGGGCATCTTGAATGGTCTCATTGAGAGCTACAATTTTGTCTTTGGGATTGAGAGCTGCTTTTTAGGTTTCGACGTGTTAGCGTACCGTGAAATTCTCAGAAAAGCATGTTAGAGTTTCTTGTTTGTTGCAGGTAAACTGTGGTTCCTATGGCTACTCACGCATTGCTTTTACTGTGTTCAATCTAGAATTAGTGTGTCTTTGCTCTTTCCGAACTAGGCTAATGCTCAGCAGTAAAATTTAGCCATATAAGTTTTTACTTAGCTAGCACATTTTCAGGGCTGTATACGATGTAATGAAATTTTCATTGATTCAACTAAACGAGATCTGGCACGAACCACCAAATTTAAAATCCATATTTTCGAAAGTTATAATTGGTAAATTTTGCAAGTTGCAGTGTTTTTGGTCAGTGGAAGAAAATGTTATTTAATGATCATCAACACAATGTGTTGATTGCTTTGTGTATTATTTTGTCTGCTTCGATCGATACGGTGTCACACGGAGTTTCCCTGTTTGTCGGTACGATGGACAGGGAAGCGTCATGTTCCACTGTTCATGTATCCAGTGCGCCACATTGAATGTAACTACACCTCATTCAGCGTACACTTATTATATAGCTACTTCGTGTCTATTTCGTTTTTCGATTTCCATGTGCGATTTAGTAGTGCAAAGATTTTTATACTGACCCTTCGGTATAATGAAATGTAGTGACTCAGTATATGTCAAGATAACAAGATGACCTTTGATCCAGTGCATATGTTACAGAAATTTGTGTCGGATCTGAATATTAAGACTGTGGTGCAGTGCATTTGCATTGCGAAACCATTATTTAAACGACTTTTGGATCAACAAGTTATACTCCTCCTTTGTCGATAGTTCAGGTCAACACCGCGTTTTTGATAGCCAACATATAACTACAATGTGGAAATAGTGACACATGTTTACCATTGTACGTATTTCTTTTCTAGTTTTCCTTATCTTTGTTAACGGGCGAGAAATACTTTTAAAGTTGCTTTGAAACCTTAATGCGCATCAAATATAAATATTTTACAATTCTGATCTTTAATACGCATCGTTTACGTGTGAACATATAGAGTTTTTGTTTGTTTCAGACGTATCTGGACCTACGACAGTTGTTTCGAACACCTTAAACGTTGTCCAAAATTCTGCGACTGTGCCGATTCACCTCGAGACCACTGCTGCTATTCCAGTAGCAACGTAAGTAGCATTCGATCTTCATTTCCATGAAAATTAAGCATTAATTGAATGTGGGGTGACGAGTTTTAACACATTCCTGGTTTCTCTATTCGCTGAAAATTTTGTCAGGGGCATGAACTGGGGGTGCCGGATTTTCTTAGGGGTGTTAACTGGGTCCCCTGGCTTCAACTGATTTCGAACTGTTGTCGAAATTTATTATTTTCCCCAAAAAAAACGCTAAAATCGTTAATAAACAGCCTCAGAAATGTGCAAAACCGTCTATATTAAGGTGAAAGACAACTTTTCACCCATTTTTTTGCTGAAATTATTAAAAAAAGATTTTTTGTAGGAAAAATTTGGTCAATTTTTTATATTTTCTGGGGGATGTCAAAAATTTTGCCAGGGAGCATTTTGCCAGGGCATCCAAAATTTAGTCATGGGGTCCCAACCAGGGATGGTGGCACCCGTTTTTTGCCAGGGGTACCGAGGAATGCCAGTTCCCCCACTTTGGAGAAGCCAGCATGCTGCAATCGATCTGTGAATTTGGAACATACCGAGGGCGGCTGCTTTTTCCGTAAACAGTGTAGTTTCGCTCTAATTATTAAATTAATGCCTCGATATACTGTTCTTGATATCTGACCAATGCGCCTGTCTTTAATTTTATGTGGGGTGCTGGCGGGCCTCTGGTGATATGGGACTCTCGAGAACCCGAGGCGGAGGGCAGTAGGAGGTTCAAATCTTTTATATATTGTGTTTATATATTTATATGTACTGTACTCACCAAAAATAACCCTCGCATTTCGAGCGAGTAGCTCGCTCGAGATTTCGTAACATTTAAATTAATAGTAAATGCTATTTTTGGTACACATTTATTTCGAGCGAGCCGCAAGCGAGCGACAGGCATTTTTAGCGGGTACTGTATGTTATGTATATATTTACATACATTTCTGTCTGGCCTGTCCACAACCCTTCGAAAAGTTGGGTGGGGGAAGTTCGGAGGAGGGCTTATCTGAGGAATTTTCAAAGTAGGGGTGGGGTAAAATTTTGCTTAAAAATACTAAATATTTGCATATTTTCATGTAGTTTTACTGTGGTGCATGTATTTTTAAGCTATAAAACGACGTTTAACATTATAAATAGTGGTAATTAATGTTTAAATACATTTTGCAACAACAAAGATAAATTTTGAGACATAAAAAATTTTTGGATTTAATTGTACATGGGAGGAGGGGTTAGGCCGACTGGGGGGATGGACACGGGAGAAAACCTCACGAATATGGGGGATTTGGAAAGTGAATGGTCCCCCCACTGTGGACTGGCCAGTTTGTGTCAGTATTATTGCATTCTACGACTGAGATGCACGAAAATGTAATGTTCGCTGAAATTGCACCTTACGTTGGTCGGAGACAAAAATATCTCGGATCAAGATCTCGAGGCGGGAGTTGGCCAGCATGGATCAGTGGCTGAACATGATGGGTCTGCCCTCTTATATCTCTGAGAGAGGTCAATTAAAAACGGTTCTGGTGTAAGGTATTGGTTGACACGTATGTAAGAAAAACGGAGTCGACAGCGAAAATTAATTTGTAACAGTAAAATATTAATAATTTTGTGTGTGTGATGGTGCATGCATGTAAAACACATAAAAACCGTAGATAGGCCTTGTGCTCAGACCATAATGTTAGGCGCACTAGCACTGTAAAATCTGACATAGGCCCAATGCCAGGAATTTTTATGTAATTGTTAACCTTGATTAATATTACTAAAAGTGCATAAAGGAATAGTGTATCAACACTCTGATGTTCACTGGTTGATTACACCGTCGTTTTCAACTCTACCTACCTCATTTCTAGGGGGTCGTCATGCGCAGACCCCAGTTTTGTTTGGGGTAGCTTGGTCTAGGCTGCCCGAGCAAAAAAAAAATACAATTCTCCTTGTCCTGTTCGTACCTCTCCAGGCTCAATTACTACCAATGAACATTTTTATGGGTCCGGAGCTCAACAAGGACAGGGATTATTTGGAAAATCTTTGCTCGTACGACGCGCACTGCTCCGTAATAGGGTCTCAAATTGGGGAGTATGTAGTGTAGTTTGTTTAAGCCTTATGAGAAGTCACACGCTATTCCGTACCCGTCTCCGGTGCATCGTTGATATATACATAATGTAAATTAATTCGTAAATAAATTTTCTTGACAGAAATGGCTAAAATTCCCAAGAGATAAGCTATAGTTCATAGGACGTAAACAGTTCCGATCTAAGTTTTCTAACTACAAAACAAACTGCGAAGAAACACAAAACAAGTGCAGCGAAGCAAACTCTGTGAGTTGGTAGACACTGCAAATTAGGCTAAATCCTTCCAAACGATAATAACCTAGCCAACAGTCGAGCTATCACTATTAAATTCAATTACGTCTGACGTCAGGTGTTCATTTTTGTCCGGCAGGTAATGGATCGTGATACTTTGAAAACCAGTAAACCGATGGCTAATAATTCTCCGGCTTAGGGAATTAAGCCTCGGAAAATTTTGCAGCAACGTCTGTTCATATCATTGAAACCTAGACCGGAACGCTCCAAGATACTACAACAGATCCCCTTGTCTTTACATAGGGTATTTTTGATTGGTGCCCAATAAACGTAGCTCAGTAAGTATATCTATGCCATAGAAAGTATTATGGTGGAACATCTTGGATTGGGGTGTCTAGATGAGTATTTTGGATTGGTTCAAGATAGACGTTTTGGTATCGCTAGTTTTTTAAATATGTTTCGATATGCTATTTTCTCGGTTTCTCCCGGTCGCGGGCACCATGTCGGACCGTCGACCCCCATATTTTGTTTCAGAGGTGTACGGATCCCCACATACACAACACGACCTCTGTGCATGATCGCCCTGACAGAAATAAGGAGAGGGTAGGGCTGAAAACGCCCATGTCATTAAACACGGTTATACATTAGAACGCTTGGAAGTTTGGACGCCCCTTATCGGAATATATCCGTCTGTTGAGGGGCCTACTCCCAATGGATCTTCCTTGTGCCAGGTTTATGGGACCCGCGACTTATCGCCATTCTGCAGCAACTGTTCATCTACGGGTGGCAAGTGTCGATGAGTCTTGAGTTATGTTTAGTAATAAGAAGACGAGCAAAATGCAAAAAGCACTAGTATTTTCTGCGAATATTATTACACCCTCCTTTTTCAGCAGGTGGCTATTTATATTACTATAGATTTTAGCATGGATATGCGATGTAAAAATAGCGGTATTAATTTTAAAAGGTAATAGTGCAAAACGCTTATCACGTCGAAAAGCTAATGTTCAAAATGCCTATCATTAAAAAGCTATGTGCAAAAGGCATATTTCATGTTATAAGCCAGTCAGCAAAACGCCTATTCCATGTTAAAAGCCTCTGTGGAAAAGGACTAATTCGGTAGATTTTTTTCTCAGATTAATCAGCTCTGTTTGTTTTGTTTGTTTCAAAAGGAATATAGAGTTAGGTCTTTTGTTTATTTTTCTTTGTATCTGAGTTCTTTGAATTTATTTTTGTCGGTTTTTAGTCCGTTGCATAACTCTTGTTTTACGTCGTAGGAAATGCCCCGTTAACTCAAATTAAAGTTTACTGCCTGTACTAATGCACCAGTGCGCAAATGTGAAGTCTGCCATTTACAGGAGATACAGTGCTCGCCAGAAATAAAGTGCTGCTCATTCGATGTACGCTCGAAGTTCGTTCGATAAATTCAAAATTTTGTGCGAATTTTGTTCGACACGTGTTCGAAATCTTGGTGCGGTTTCTTAATTTTTTTGACACATGTTCGAAGCTTGATCGAAAAGCGTGTTAGTGCTGTACGATAATAAATCTTTTTCGATTTCTGTTCGATGTCCGTTTGTTCGAAAGGTGACTGATTTCTGGGAAGTATTGTATTCGTTTGCTTAGATCAGGAACCATATGACTCGAAGTTCTTCGATAAATTTACAATCTTGTTCCAATTTTGTTCGAGGCTTGTTCGAAATTTTGGCACCCTTTCTTAAATTTTTTTGACACCTGTTCGAAGTTTGTTCGAAAAATGTTTGAGTGTTGTACGAGAATAAATTTCGTTGGATTTCTGTTCAATGTTCGGTTGTTCGAAAGGTGACACTCATTTTTGGCGAGTATTGTAAGTAACTCGCAAGCGAGGGTAACACGGGGCGAGCGTGGTTTTATCAGGTTGTAATTTTGTGAAATCAGGCTTTGTGTTTGATGTACAGTACTGGCCAGATTTGACCGTTGCTTGCTCGATGTTCGCTCGTTGCTCGAAATTATAACACTGCTCGCTTGATGTTCGGACGCTCGAAAGGCTACAGCCATTTCTGGCGGGTAATTATTTATACTATACTGAAACCTCTGTAACCCTGAACCCACTGAAACCCATAAAACCTCGTCGACCCTAAACCCATCGAAACCAACTGACAACGCATGCAGTATTCGTGTTAGTGTCTAGATAACCGAAACATCGTATTCAGGATGTCTAAAAATATATATCTGGACTCTCCATTCGCTGAAAATTTTGCCAGGGGGCATGAACGGGGCGGGGGGCAGGTTCCGAACCGGAGGGGGCGCGATTTTGCCAGGGGGCATTTACGAAAAGAAAAACGGTTATCAAAACGATTTTGATGAAGAAAAAAGCGATTTTGAAGCGAATTTTAACAAAATTTGCGAAATTTTTGGCTTCAGAAAGAAACTCTAGTAGAAATTTTATGTACTTTGGACTGATCGGAAACAAATAATTTTCATGAGGCAATGAACGGGTGGGAGCCCAAAATTTTGCCAGGAGGCATGAACCTTGGTGCACCTGTTTTTAACCAGGATGAACTGAAAAAATGCCAAAAGCCCCCACCACCCCATTTGGAGAGCCCAGTATATAGACCATTCTTGATTCCCATTACGCGATACGTGAACGAGCTACTGGAGACAGACTATATTCTGGCAATCGGGTTAGTTGTCCCAAAACCCATTGAAAACATCTGAAATGGTACGTAAATATTCCTGTTGCTCTCTAGATAACCAAACCATCGTATTCAGCTTGTCGAAAAAAGTATACAGACCATTCTTGACGCTCTGCAAGCAATAAATAATCAAACAAAAATTCATTACATTTTAGGAAATCGAGTTCGTCCACAGTAAAAAAGCTTGATGCTCCATGAAAAGATATAATTATAGTCATATTACACTCTAAATAGAAAAGCCATCGTATTCAGCGTGCTTGATAACACAATATGCACTCGTTGCACGGTAAAACTAAGCAATAAAATCCGAAATTTGAAAACTCGGTGTTTCTGGCAATGTGTCGACGAGCCATATTCGGACTTATAGCGCCTCAGGGAGTAGTCTCATAAAAAAGTTGTGGTCAGCAGAGTTGTAGTCTCGATGAGCAGATTCACACATATAGTCTCGGTTACTTCGGATAATTTCACACGATTAGAATATTGAACCATTAAAATATTGTTGAACGAGAAGAACGAATAGTTTAACTCCTGTATGATTTTATGTTCAAGTTGATGATTAGCTTGGTATTGGTTCACAGCGGTATGCTGAATGAAGTTAAGGTATAAGCTATTTGTTCTTATATTTTTCGATGATGATAAATCAGCCCTATGCACGTCCGTCGGAAAAAAGGGAACTTCCTATCCTTGTAGCGGGGAAGGCGTTTGTCAGTGTCGGGGAACACATTTTTGTTCTACATGCTACAAGTACATAGTTTCAGTTACAGATACTGTTAACTGTCAAATATCTCACCTGTGGATTTATTTGAACATTGGGGTTTTGGATGATTATGGGAAGAACATCGGAGGATTTGATGGAAAGTGGGAGCATCAAGAATGGTCTATTTGTTTGGTATTTCTTAAGGCTGAATACTTTGATTCGTTCCGCGGTGTATAATTTATGGGCTTTCAATGGATTTAGGGTCAATGAACCAGATTTCCAGAATATAGTCTGTCTTCAGTAGTTTGGTACATTGCATCAAAAGTAATGTATAAGAGATTTTTGGTATGCTGAATATAATGATTTGGTTATCTAGAGTCCAGCGTGCATATTTTATGACTTTGCATGGGTTTTCATGGGTTTAGGGTCAGTGAACAAGATTTCTAGAACATAGGCTCTTTTCAGGTGTTTGGGTACGTATGTTCAGGTCATCGAGAATTGTCTATATTGGTTTTCGGTAGGTTGAATACGATGGTTTGTTTATTTAGAGTCCAACACGAGTATCTCATGCATTTTCAGACGTTTTCAGTCGGTTTAGAGTCCATGAACCCAATTTCTGGAATATGTTCTCTCTCCAGTTTTTTGGTTACATTTCGTACAAGTCGCTAAGAATTGTCTATATAGGTTTTCTGCTAGGCTGAATACCATGGCTTGATTATGTAGTGACCAACACAAATACAGTACTCGCCAGAAATGAAAGCTCTTCGTTCGATAACTTTAAAATTTTGTTCGTAATGTGTTCGAATTTTGTTTTAGCCGTGATTTAAATTTTGGCGCGCTATTTTAATTTGTTCGAGAGCTGTTCAATGTTTATCCGAAAAGTGTTCAAAGTTTGTTCGATTTCTGATGGATGTTCGTTCGTTCGAAAGGTGACACTCATTTCTGGCGAGTACTGTACTTGATGCGTTATCAGTTGTTTTCGATGGGTTTAGTATCGGCGGGGTTTAGGGTTTTCATTGGGTTTATCGTTCAAGAGGTTTTCGGATGATTCATCACACACCCTGTTGCAGGTGATTAAACAAAATAACTTAAAAATGAAACCACGCTCGCTCCGTTTCACTCTCGCTTGTGAGTTACTAGTTGATAGGCAAGTCCTCCTAGACCGCCAAGGCGTCCAATATGCCTTCCATTATGCATTCATGCGCAAATTGGTTGTGCGGGAGCCAATTTGCGCTGATGAGGTTGCAGCATTGTAAAATAATCGAATTGCTTATGTGTTACTGTGCCAAATTTAAGTTCATTATTAGGAAATTTCCTCTCAGGGACTTCTAAACAACCATACGGTGCTACTGTCACGTTGATAAATTAAGTTTTTTAATACAGTCGGCAGCTCTCTGAAGGAGTCAAACAACTTCCATAGGCATTCGCCTGTTGTTGTTGTTGTTAATATTTAAGACGAACGAATCGTATGAGAGATATCTCATGCAGTAAATTGTTTGAGCGGAAATTTACAAAATAAATTAAAATACATTAAAATTTATTTTTATATTTAAATATTTATAAATGTATTTTAATAATATACATTTACTATATTATTTAAATATACTAAATAATATAGTAAATATATTATTTACTATATTTAAATATTGTGCCTCTTTGTTGTAGTCACTGACAGTGTTGTCTGCACAAGCACGCAAATGCGTGTAAACGCACGCGCAGGCAAACTTGTTTAAACGAACACACACGCAAATGCTTTGCCAGAAATATTGTTATATTTTTCAAATTTCGGCATTTTATTGCGTGTTGGTATCTTGCAACGAGCATGTTTAAGGATTTAAATAACACTTATTTATGGCTCTCTGCTTAGTCTAACTAGACTGTATTGTACGTTTTGAAGGCATTATCATGGTCGATGACCTGGTTTTCACGACGTAGTCTATGTTCATTTATTTGGTAATTAGCGCGCATGTCAACAAGACGAATCAGCGTGCAGGTCTTCTGTACGCTAAACATGGTTTGGTTATCAGGAACCTAGCGCAATAATATTTCATGTCTTTTCAACGAGTTCTAATGTTTGTGTGCAGATACAGTCTGTTTTCAGTTGGTTGATCTTATATTGCTTTCATGACATATTGAACGTTAACAATCATAAGTAAAATCATGTTCGCTGTGTTTCGCCCTCGCTTGTGAGGTTACTAGTGCATTTACAAAATTTCAGAAAAAGCTTGGTGAACATGTGTAGCTGTGGAACGTTAATGATCCTTGTAATGCTTTGGGAAGAACGAATTTAAGTACTAATTTCTGGCCTGTCCACAGCCCTCCGAAATGTGGGGGGGAACTTCGGGGGCCCCCATGTTCATTCTCGGGGGAAATTTCACAGTGGGGGGGTAAATTTTGCTTAAAAATACAAAATATTTCCATATTTTCATGCATTTTTGCTACTGTGAACGTACTTTCAAGCTAAAAAACAATATTTTAGCATTATAAATAGTGGTAATTAATGTTTAAAAAACAATTTGCAAACAAAGAACATAAATTTTCAGACATAAAAAAATTTTTGGAATTAGTTGAACATGGGGGTTTCTGCCGAGTGGAGGGGACGGACATGGGGGAAAATCTCACGAACATGGGGGATTTGGAAAGTGGGGGTCCCCCCACCACTGTGGACAGGCCAGAATTTACACTGGTCATAGGTACATATGTATAGGTTAGGTACTAATCATGGATACAATGATCATGGGACGATGGGATATATCCCCCTGTTTCACGAACCCCACCTCACCTTGGGGCGTCGCCGACAACCCCCCCACCCTTCCCCTGGGGTAGCCTAATCCTCCTGAGGCTCCGCATCCCTCCCCCTCGCGCGGCAAATTTTGGTAAAAATCTGGGGGAAGTGACCAAAAAATGGCCGAAACCGGCTAAATTGTGGGAAAATTGAGTGCCAAAACATTTTGAAAACGTGATTCCCAAAACTTTATCTATTCGTGACGACCTCCCTCCTCAACCTAACCACCTTCCCCCACCCCGAAGCAACTATTTCCTCCCTGGGACTTCGACGATCGCTCATATATGGTAGCCAGTTACGTGCCTTCTACTGTCCTTGAAAGCAAATTTGTCCAGGTACAATTTCTGCACTTCGGACATATATTAGTAGAGACGTAGCCAGCGGTAGATTCGAACGCTGATCGAAACCCAATTTCTGCTGGTCTCTCCACAACACCAAAGTTTTACCTTGGAGGGCTTAAAGCTGGGTGCCCTTGCTCCAACCGGAGAACTGAAAATACGTGGGAGAAACCCAGGTCAATTGGGAGGTGTTTATGATTGCATTTGTTCGTGTTTTTCAACCATTTACAACATATATCATTGTTATGTTGTACATTTATTGTTTAAACTTTGAAAATGCGTATTTGTGAAGGCCGCGCTGCATTTCATTTTACTTGTTATTCTGTTATAATTAGTCGAAATATGATAAGTTTTATAGAGTTTTATTATAACCGTTTCTTGTTGGGACGATCATTTTGGCATGCCTGAAAATACCTGGGGATTGACTTGGGGAGAAGCCAAAATTTACCTGGTGGACCTAGAACATACTGGGGACCACATGCCCTTTTCCTTCTGCGGAAGCGTCCGCTTTATCTAGTGGTCTTTATATTTGTTATACTGATAATGCGTCATGCATGTTGTTTCAGAAATGGTATGGCTGAATTCGCAGTTGCTCCTGTGATAATGTCACCGCCGCGTAGTAATTTTCCTAGTCTTTCATCGCCATCATACTCGCAACAACAACATGTATTTGTTGCAACGTCAGGATCGCCATCGTTTCAAAACATACATGTTCCAAGGACGTTTCATGATAGAGCCCGCCATTCTAGAACTGGCAGCGGCTCGGACAAATTGTCGCCGAATGCTCCCCCATTTCAGCCACAACAACAATTAATTCATCATCATCAGCATGCGTCTTCTGGCGCTGCTCAGCAACTTGGGCATCACAATACTGTGGCTGTAGGGATCGGAACAAGCGATGGAACTATGCCGCTAGGTGTTGGCGAGGTGACGGTCCCATTGGCGCAGACCGCAACGGTTTATTCGAATACTGTTCCGGCTGATCCATTATTATTAGACGACCCTGCTGCCATTGTTCTGTCGCGCACTGCTGTGCTGCTGCCGAAAGACAACGTAGTCGATACCGGTGACCTTAACCCGAGCGCAGTTGGACCATATACGATTTCATTACGTGGTTCAGTCTCATGTGAAGCCTTAAACGAAATGTATGTTGGTTTTAATTTATCCTGTGTTACTGAATGTTTTGTAAGGTTTAGGGTAATGAAAGGAAAAATAATATTTTACTTGATAAAAATTCAAAGCATATCTTCGCGAAATCAATTTGTGGGTTTTAGTCACACTGTGCCATATGTATATACAGTCGCGACCAAAAATGCAATCGAAAACGATCGAAATTTCGTTTAATCGCAGTCGATCGAAATTTCGTTTAATCGAAAATATTCGAGATATTTTATAAATTTATTTAGAATTTATTTAATTTTAGTAAATTTGAAATCGATCGAAATTAATTTCGATCGATTATTTTGCACTTATTTCTGGCCGCGACTGCACGTAGTATTTAAAGCCTAAGTCTCGGTTTAATGTAAAACAACTGCTTCTGGGCAAATATAATTGTTCAATATAGAATATTATAAAGAGAAGATTAGAAAGATATTTTAATTTGTGCTATATGTTGTGTTATATTTGCATAAGGCTGGCAGAGGATGTTGTAGTCAGGCTATTCCTTAATGGCTGTTCTCGCGATGATGGACTTAACTCCGGATGCAAAATCCTTGGAGCTGCAACATCCAATGACCGGTAATAAACGATATACTACTACTACTATAGGGAAGATTAGTACATCCTGCCTGCAAGTATTTACCAAATGGTCAGCAACGCAGTAATTTTACGTGTATTTGTTGAGCACGTATCTGTTGAGCATCTCATATTGTATTGTTATAAATGTGTTCAATCCTCATAACTTTCTTTTGAACATTGTTGTGTAGTTATAACGTTAGTAAATATTGAACCGGTTTTGAAGCATTACTGATAAAAATGTGTAGTGGCTATTATTATAACATTTTAACGAAAATCAGGATTTTCCTTTTATATATATTCATATTTTAGCAGAAATCGCTCATCTACCCAAGTACCACCAACAACAACCGTAGTTGCTTCAAAAAGTGGCTCGTTTGACCATCCCATATTACGTTCCTGTGGTACAGTCAGCGATGTAGTTCGAAATACTGCCTTGCCTCCCACTGTTATTACTACCGTCGTAGATAACCATCAACGCTCGTGTTCACTTCCAGTTGATTCAAGTAATCAGCCACCGCATGGAAATATTAGCTTAACGAACGCCGCTGACGTGCAGCAACAAGTTACACATACCGAGCCGGGTACAGAAATGTTTGCTTCTACCACTGCAGACATTTTTGACAGCAATAGCAAAGCGCGATCGAAGGCTAATGTTAGCCATGTGCAGCCTGGTAAGTAGTTTAGTTTCTGTCTACTGAGGCAATTGTAACAGATCCATACGGATCGTTACGAGGTGGATAATCCTGACCACAGCCTAATGGCAAACTTTTATCGAAAACCCATAATCTTGACCACACGATAATGGTCAACTTTTACGAGAATCCTGACCACACCCCAATGGTCAACATTTCTTTGAACACAAATAATCCTGACCACACCCCAGTGGTCAACATTTTTTCGAACAAAAATAAATCTGGCCACAGTGTAATGGACAACATTTTTCCGAGTACCAAAAATCCCGTCCACAGTGTAATGGACAACATTTTTCCGAGTACCAAAAAAATCCTGTCCATATTGTAATGGTCAACATTTGGCTGAGTTCCCCAACAATCATGACCACGTGTATAGTGGCCGACTTTTCCAAATTCTGTCACCAGTTTCTCCCCAACCTGGAACACCCGGCGGGAATAGCCCAAAAGGGAACGGAACCCACCCGCGCATTATAATACGTACATTTATGTAAGCAGAACCAAGTAATCGCTTCTTGGCGCAAGCAAATATATGTAAATTGAGTTCCTTTATATATATCCATCGACTACCAAAGCCCTGTTGTCACCTCATATATAAATTGCCTAATTGGCACAAACCATGAACCACGGTGAAACAACTCGCAAGATCAATATAGCTATATAAGTACATAAGTACAATAAATCAGAAATTACCAGGTATATATGTAGATAACTGAAACAGAACTGAAATCAAGGTATATACGTACGTAATTGGAACAAATTCAATCGCATCATATATCTATATCAGTGAATAACCGGAACCGAAATTTGCCGGAACCGGAACCAGCAACCGGAACCGTCCATTTAAACCGGAACCGGAACCTGGTCTTAGAAACTTATATATAGTAAAACAGATGACGGAAGAAATGAAGGTATTGTGGATTTAAAATGCATTAAAAATAACTTTTGCATTAAACTTAATGTATTGCGATGGTATTATTGCCTTTCTGAAACTTTAAAGACTGAGGAAGCTAATAATATTTATTTATCGATCAAATATGTCGGTTTCTGGACATTCAGAGCACAAAATGTCTTCCACTATACACCATTGCGTATACTGCGTCAAATCGATTGTGCTTACAAAGCTTGGAGCGTAGAATACACACTTTCGCTCTGTCTCCAGTCGCCTCCCTTTACTACACATACGTTTGTTGCATGTTCTTCTGTAGGAAACTTAAAATTATTGGTTTATATGATTCTAAGATAAAATAATAGATAGAAGGTAATTTTCTGATCAGTGGTCAGAGACACTATTTAGGCTAGCGTTGGACAAACAGTGCCCGTCAGTTAGATCATAATGATGATAACTTTCTAATCAGAATGCTATAAATGAGACACACTGTGATACTGCTCGCACAGTTTCAATAAATACAGTTCATTGCCAAGAAAGCAGTTTCTAGCTGCATTGCAGATAATGTTAGTTTACTTCAATTTAGACTGATTTACCAAGCTTACAAGCGCACTGGCAGGTGCTTGACGCAATTTATGTTAACCAAGCATACCCTAAGTACTTCTGCGTAAGCCATACTGTGTTACCGAGTTGGACCGGTTTAATTCAAATGTATCCCACAGACCTCTGGATGTGTAAAATAGCTGCTACAAGCATCAACCTGGCTTTGATTTAACAAACTCCTGCAGGTTATTATGAAAAATTCCTGCTCAAATTATGTGCCCTACTTACGTTTCACACGGAAAATTGGTTAGTTAATCTTTTCTTTTGCTTGGTTGTATTGGAGCTTGATCATTGTATAATATATTACATATGTTTGGATTACAGGATGAAGCAAAAAACGTGGAAAATTTCAAACAAAATTTTTAAACCGGAATTCCGGTTCCGGTATGGTTTTTGCCCTTTGCCGGAACCGCAACCGGAACACGATTTTCGCCGGAACCGGAACAGGAATTCCGGTTACTCCCTGAT